>KN716194.1:356189-369124 GCA_000816705.1 Dictyocaulus viviparus | reverse complement strand
TTGAGTTTACAAACGAGTATACGCACAGTTTTGATCGATTGATAACAGTTATGTCATTAAGAGAAACAGTAAATCATTCGTGATTTCAATTTATTTCTTAGCAATAACAAGTAGGGGTGTAAAGAGGAAGCGGATGTTACACAAGACGGTTTCATCGATTATCTAAAATATTTTTTTTCCTTTAATTAATTTATTACTATGGCAAAAAGTTTATATCATAAAAAGAAATGTGATGCATAGTGCATCTAGCGGACAGCAAGCAGAATTCGTGGTAGGACATACAGTTTAGTACGGTAGATCTATATGGAATACGGTAATTTTCATCATCACGTTGTATATGTTTAATGTGTTATAGTAATTTAAATACTATGACTTATCATGCTTGTATAGATTTTCTTCTTATGAGAAAAGCTGTGAGTACGTTTAGTACTGTCGAATTTTTTGGGCACTGCAGATCATCGCCATACCGTAATGTTTGACAACCATTAGATTTATCATAAGCACTGATACTGTAAGAAAAATACGAATGATACATCAATTCTTAAAGAAGAAATCAATAAAAGGAATCGATAACGTAGTTCAATAAAGAAAAATTCTGAGGAAAAACGAGGAAAACATAGGTCGTTTTTTTTCTAGAATACAGTTCACTACATTGAAGTTTTGTCAGATTGAGTAAAGGTTGAGTTTTAGTGTTTTTCCTTAAATTTACATTGCTCCTGAGTCAATACTTACCATGTAGATCAAAAATTTTTTTTACGACTCAAATACGTAAGCGTTCTATTTTAATTATCTATTATTACAATATCGAGACAGTGACACGCCAGCTGATACCGTATAAGCGATTTCGAGTCCGTCTCATGCCATCCAAACCTTCCATTCTTCAGGAATCTGTGAATTGGTACTAGAACAATCTAAGAGGGTAAACTGAACTACCTCAACCACATACTGTTCCTCTTAAGTGATTGTATAGACTACTTCTATTCAAACACCTACCATTATTATTACGGCTCCTGTGTAGCTCAAAAATAACATGTTTCCTCAATTCTACCTTACTAGTAAAAGTTGTGCTCATGTATTTTTATGCAAATAATCCTTAATTGGTAAACATTCACAATCTATCTATCCTTAAGCAATGTGAATTTCAGCTTGAATTCTGCATGCAACATAACTGATAAAGTGCAGCTCTTGACAGTAGCTATTCGGTGTCATAAAAAATGCCGTAATGATTGAGGAGTCAATATGAGTTTCTGAGGTCTCACGCTCATAACATACTTAGCATATAAATAAAATTTACATTAAAAATAATGACTACGTATCGAAATTGTAGTCGGCGAAATTATGTTGACTTTCATATTTTCGCACCTCATGAGTTTTGAGGTAGTAGAATCTCAAAAAATTATATCATCTATAGGCACTACTAGCTATTCATTATTATGACAGACCTACTTTAGCAAAACGAAATAGCCAACTTAATGAGTGCGAGCTGTTTTAGCGCTTTATAAATATGTACAAAGTGGGCGTGACTAATGTACATCTGCGTCATCATACCGATAAACGAACGAACGCATTGTCGACGATGACGTCATCTAATATGCATATCCTTCGACATAAAGGAATTCGGCCAAGTAAGGTGATTACGTCTATTAACTTAGAATGAATAATTCATGATGGTTACTAGTTTCATTAGAAGAATAAAAGAAATAAAATGAAACAAAGGAAATAAACAAAATCGTAAACAAAAAGTACACTTGAGAATTCCAGATACCAAAGTCCATATGAACAATGTATTCCTAATTTGACGAGAAAAAAAAATCAGATCATGTGACTGTCACCTCAATAATGAATCTTCACCCAAATGATCTCAAATGAACAGAGGGACGCATCCTCAATAACTCATACGAATAAGGCATCGTGTGTATTTTGATGTCATTGGTCATTTTCTTACCGGTTTTTCCTCATCACAAATACTTAGTGATATTTTCCAATAATCTATACAAAAAAAAAATTTGTCGATATTTTTGCTATCTCTTGCCTATTATGGAAATCTGGAGAAGTCTTGAATAGAATTTTTCTTTAAATTATTTATGCCGTATTGATTGGTGATTTTCTAATGAGGTTGCTATCTCATTTCCTACCATATTCTTTGACTCGTTATGATTGACTCTGGTTGATTTTTATCAGATATAAATGATGGAGAGGAGGGATATTACTGATATAATGTGAGGGCATGACACATGATACGTATGGCATCGCATACCGGTGGACACGAGTTCCATGTGACTGTATACCCACTGGATATCAAAGGCAGTGCCGGAAGACCATCATTCCGATGATCAAATTTGTTTGTAAAAGCCCTAGAAAGGACTTATGAGGCTCAACGAATCTCTGAAACGTGCAGAACTAGAACATTGAACTACTCTGGCGCACAATAGGAAGAAATGAAAGTTTAACTCATACACGGCTTCGGCTCGGTCAAGGTAATCCATTTGATGTGAGGAGGCAAATAATCGAAAGCAAAAGCTGAATTCTATTATATGATGACCAGTCACACGTTAATAAATTGAAGATTAAAATGGGAGAGTTAATCACTGCATAGTTTCCGGCTGAGGATAAAGCTATTCAGCTGACTTCTTAGAAAATTTATGAATGTCATCAAAGCAAAAAATAATTGATTTTCACATAAATGAGTGATGTTGAACGTTACTGTAAATTGAGAATGACGTTGTCATTTGTTTCAATAGACATTGTATTGTTTTTATTGACAAATAATATTGTAGAAGAATAAACAAGTTATACAATGTGATAGAGAAGAATTAAACTAAAAACTGATCATTGCATCGAAACAACGCTGTCTGAATCATTTTCGATTATTTACTGATATTTCGATTATTTTTATGTGGTAAATATTCAGGCTTGAAGACGTATGACGTATAATTTCATGCAATCAGCCACTACCTCAAAAGTTTTTTACAGTTTGGACTTCAACTATGAGAGGAAAACTCTATGGGAGGTAATGCGATCTATGGATAGTCTAGAAAAGCAAACCATTCTGGTTTGGGGTATGAAATTGATTGATAACATGGAGAGGAAAAGTCCTAGCACCTCAGGTCAAGCACTTCTAGCCTCATCCTTATCAATCAACAATAATCGAACAGTCTTCACCTCATTCGTAGCATTGTACACCTTCTCAATCTCCTCTATTGCTCTCTTTAGATTTGTCATTTAAATTATTTTCTACATCAGTCATATTATTATCAAAAAAACAAACAACTGGTACGGTTGTAAAAAAGATGAACAACAACAATAATCTGCAATGATTCTGCAATGATTCAGCATTATTATTATTAATATTATATTATACAGTGAATATCATATAAAGTTGAACATCTATGGAAGTGTTAACTTGAGTGATGAGGGAAATATACAACTGAGATCAAAAAACGAATCGATAAGTTACAGTAAGCATTGAAATTGAACAGCTTAACAAAAATTAAGCATTCATTGTTGACATAATTGTCATGACATTTAGTGTTGCTAAAAAATCAAACAACAATCTATTGTTATTCATTTGTAATAGAGCATAATCAATTAAAATTTATTGTTGTTGTTTTTTTTTAAATGTTTTCCTTCTTATCAAAATGTGTTGCCATTTAATTGACAGCCGATGGAAAAATTTTTAGTAAATCAGACAATCAGTGACTTAAAAATAAACACTTTGAGTAACTTTAATCGACAAAAAGCTATAAATTTTTCAATTACAAATAGATAAATAGAACCACTAAGCTTAATGCCTCAAGCAATTTCCTCACCGAATTGTGCTTAATCACTCAGTTCTTATCGTGACATTGTTCTGGTACAATAGTACGTATGTATAAGCTGAGAGCTTAATAGTATTAGTAATAATAATAATATGAATAATAATACTAATACTAATAATAATATTAATAATAATAATAATTATAATAATAGGATCAAGACTAAGAATAAGAATAGAGAAAGCAAGAAACTCAAAAATTATTTGAAAAGCTGCAATGAAGAAGAGTTGACTTGAAGCACTTCTACCGTAATCACTACGGTATCGAGCCAGAGATCAACAGATTTATGACGGATTAAATCTCGTTATCCCTCAGTACTTTGTAAGTTTATAAGTTTTTTTTTTCTTTGACTCATTCAGTATCATTAATGATACAATAAAAACATCACTATAACTTTAGATAGTTTATAGAAAAATACAAAATAAATAAAATTAATATAAATCTTATTATGACGTCAGTTCTACGATCATTAATTTATTAAATATTTTCATTTATTTAGTTTATTTAGTTAAGTATTTATTTGGTTTTTAAAAACGAATTTTTATAAACGCCCATCATATTTTTCCTAATTTTTTCTACAAAACAATCAATAAAGCGAGAGAGAGAACGACGAAAGAGGAGTAGAAAAGAAAAGAAGAAAAAACAAGTTCAATAGCGTAAAAACGACTTAGAAACGTATTAAAATTATTATTTTCTTTGATTATACATGATAAACATAAACAATGTCGTCCAATCACAAGCGAGGAAACCTCCTCTAATTGTTTTTCTAACGATCTTTAACAAAAAAAATTTGAATACAATTACAGTAATCTTTCTTTGTTTCTTTGTTTTCTATGTAGAAAATCGTTTTGAATGAAATGCATTCAAACGGTATCGATCGAATTTACACTTGAATTACTTTTTTTTTCTCCTCTTACAAAATCAATATGTTCACGGAAAACCAGAAATTCTCTTCGATTGAAAAATCTATTCAGATGAAAAATTACGTCCTACATTACGTATTACTGTAATCAATACGATGACGTAATAAATCGGTAGGTAGAATGAAATGCTAAAAAAATAAAAAAACGTAGAAAATGAATTTTAAAGGTGAAGAAATTCCTCTGAAGTGAACTTCGACCTCAGTTAATATCGTTAAAAAAAAAAAAAAAAAACTCAGTTTCAACGAAGAAATACTATTTTTGAGAAAAAACAATACAACTATTTTCATCTTAAAATATTTAATTTCAATAAGATTAACTTTAGAAAAGTCTTATATTAACAAATTTTTGGACTAGTTTACCATAGGAATGTGGGAGGTTGAAACCTCATTCGTTCTTTGAAGTTAGTTAAGAGGATGTTCACGAAGTTAACTCTTTAGAACATTTTCTAAGATGAAAAATATTACGGATGAGATCCGATGAATGAGATACGGTAGATCTCGTCTTAAGACCCAATATACTTTTCAATATTATCAAAAAAAAAAACTGACCAACACATCTTTCATAGATATCCGTATGTCAGTTTGTTAATTAACCTTGACAGTAAACAAGTAAATAAAAATAAAAACAAGAAAACAACTGGTAATTGTTTTGTTAAATCAATAAAAAAATTCAATTCTTATTCAAAATCTACATTGTTAGAATATTTGATGAGTAATACTGCACTATTTTTTATTTATTTAGCATTACTCTTGAACAAAAAAAAAACCTATGCGCCATATAAAAATCGGAAAAACTTTCCGAAAAACGAAAAAAAGAACCAACGCCGATAATTTATTCACTGAGGTAAGAAGCCTAGATGAAGCTGAAGTGGATTGTAGTCTTGCAGGATGTTACTGCATAAACGACAGAAAAATTCGTTCAAAAATCAACAACTGAGTGAATAAGTCATCGAAAAAACGATGGTGAACGAAAAGCTGGAATCAGTCCTAAATGTGGTTTGAGAAATCCTGACATGTTAAGATTATCTTTGAGGTTGAGGAAACTGACCAATTAAATCACCTATCTGAGTTACACAGCAATAAATTGAGTCATATCTTATCATCTTATGGTAAGACATATTAATCAAAGACGGCTGAAACGTAAAGAGAAGAGAGCATGACGAAATTTTTTCTTCCTCAAAGTATAGAGAGTGATTAGAACGTATGATTTGTGATCATCTACCATTTCTTGGCAAAATTCCATTGATAAGAATAACAAAAAAAAAGAGGTTGTGAACAGAAAATGATAACTTCGAATCGTCATCATTTGGAGAACATTGAAAATTCATAGCAGCTAAATGATAAAGCTTAATAGCTTTTCATTTCGAGTAAAAGAAGAAAGAATTGAGGAAACTCTGCTGAAGAAAAAGCTGAATGGCATGTTCATCGTCAAATGAGTAAGCTGCCATGAGCAATTTTTTTTTCTTACGAATTTCATGAGTTGAAACACTTTTCATATCGATATTTCTTTGTTTCAAATTTTTATTCTCTTTGGTAGTCGTGGTAATGAGCCTCAGCTTTATCGAATGACTATTTACAATTTTAAATTTACTTAGTATTGTGAAGAAAAACTTGAGGTAAAAACCTTGCATTGTGAGTGAAAATTTCTCATTACTCGAATACTATTTAACAGTAAAATTAGTGAAAATGTAAAGATGAAATGGTGATTTGAAGAGAAGATTATGTAAAAGCGACAGCGAACGAGTGAAATAGAGCGAGAGAGGTTGAAAAAAAGGAAAAAAACGACCTCATCGAAACGATATAATCGTCCTCAAATCGACGACAATAAAAGATGAATCGGCTAAAGTAGCCGGTTTACCAGTTGATCGTATCGTTCCGTTCGTTCATGTTCGATCGTTGTTTTGTTCATCGACAAACTCGATTCACCTAGCGGAACTGCTAATGCGTCCGTCTGTCTGTCCGTCTCTCTTCAACGGATCCGTCGTTGAACATCATGCGCTGTTCAAAATACGATAGAAATTATCATAAACGATTATTTACCGTCAATCTACAGTACTCTACCGTATACTATTTGTGTCAATGTGAAGCTACGAAAAAAAAATGCATAATGCTCGTTTATTAAAGCTATAATATTAATAAAATAATAAGTGTAAGTGTAAATTTATAATCAGTTGTATTTTAATATTATAAATTTTACAACTAAAGTTGTAATAATTATTTTTCGTTTGTAAGACGAAATTTTTTTTTTAACGTCACGAAATTGTTTTGTTCTTTTCGATACAACTGGTTATTTTATAAGTTTTTTATTATTAAAATACGAAAAAAAATCGATAACTTCAGTAAGTCGAAGTAATAAGGCTTCTTAGCTTTCTATGACATAATAAATTTACATATAATATATTTAACCAAAAAATTTTCTTAGATATAAATTTAATTATTATTAAATGAGCACTATCAAATATGTCAATTCTATTGATTTTTTATTTACTATTATATGTTATAATTAGTTTTGCTCATATATTCTGATTCCCAATGGCTCTGACTCAATAGCAGAACTCGTATCCTCAGACGGGACTCGAATCCGGATGACTCGATCCTGCAGATGTCCAGTCTGTTGTGCTACTCAGTGCACTAATGAGGCCCAAACTGCACGATAGTTGAATACTTCATTCACTGACTTCATTTTCGAGTACTGCCTGAAATTTCAGGTTTTTTTAGGATGAATTTTTGTGCTATCATCTTGTTAGTGTGAGGAGATGAGTTATTTTTGGAGGTTAGAATGATGAGGAAGTATTTCAACCAAGTGAAACAAAACTATGACCACATTGACGTAGAAGAAAATGTCATCGTACTTAAAGTGGAAACGAAACATATGTTTTTTTTTGTGTATTTGTAAAAATTCATAGATATTCCGTGAGAAATTTATAGTTATCCGAAAAAAATTGCAAATAAATGTCGAGTCAAATTGAGGAGTCAGTCAAAAAATCTGAAACAACGGCTTCTCCAAAAAATCGATTGAGGCAAATCACCTATTATTGTTATTTAAAACAAATCAAACGTAAACATCGCAGATAATTATTTTACATTTGTAAAATATTAATAATATTCAAAATATTACAATTGAATTAATAAGAAGTGACGCATTCCTTGAATTGTTCGTTTTTCTTTTTTTAAACAAATACTTACAAAGACTGAAATCACATGGTTACATTTTAAACATTATTATTACGATACATATCGAATATAGCGAGACGTCTAGTACAGTGGTAGCAAGCGCCGCAGATTTAAGCAGATGATATGGTGGTTCAAGTCTACACCGATGCAAAACAAGCATTCCGTCTCTCAGCTGTCCGTGAATTGATTCCAGAATAACGTAGAGGGAATAATATAGGTACTATCCAGATGTATGACCACGTTCAATGACCTCCATGATATCATGACTCATCACAGAAGGCTTCGAGCTTCTCCAAATGGATTTCGCTAATATTAATCTTTAAGCTACATCATCGTCAACTATAACTCATATGATTATTGATTTTGTCACTTAGACGTAGTTAAACATCATAGTGAGTTTGAATTTAAAAGAATGTAACTCAAATTATCATCTTCCTCAATCAACTGTATTGATACGTAAATTTATGGATATTTGATGCAGAACGTAAAACGTTTCTTTTCGTTGAGGTAATACTTTGAGGTTTGATAAGTCGTTGATATGACAAAAGATGAGGCAAATCGGACGAGAATAAAATTTTCATGAAATAAAAAACTTACAAGCTTCTTTGTTATCCGAAAATTTCAGCAGCACTATTTATAAATGCAATGAAAACGCAATAATATAGAAAAAATATCGATTTTTAAGCAAAGGTGTTTTGTACATTTTTATTCGAAAAAGATTTTCTTTTATGTATAACCAGAAAAAAAAACGATATTTGTAAGCTTGCAGCCCAAGTTTTTTTTCCCTCAAGTTCATATCCACCGAAAAAAAAGCCGCAGAATTCTAAATTTAGCTTGTAATGATGGTCGTTGTATTTAGTACTTTTTATGTATCATATTACAAAAATACCAATTAACACTCGAACATGAGCCACATATGGCTCATAGAATCCATAAAGGAAAAAAAAGGTTTCATCCATCAGGTTATGAGGTTATGAGGTTATGAGGTCGTATTTGCAACAATATTCTTTCTCTTTTGAACAAGTTGATCTCTGCACTAAATGATGTAAAGTTGAACGAGTACAGAAGAAAAAAACGAGTTCTGATGAGTTTAATACGATCTGTATCAATTTCAAATTCAATTTTTCTAATTGAATTTTTGAATCGATTCTCTCGCGACTTATAAGAATAAGCTTCTTTCTTCGTTTTTGCTCCGAAACTATATTTATCTAGCATCGAATCTTTCGTGGATCGAATAAATTTGTTCGTCAATAGATGATGAACGGAGGGAAAAATGTTTTAGGTATTTATTAATGAGTTCATAGATGAGTTATTCTTCTGAGGCAAATACTGCTTAGAAGTATCACGTTACTTGTTAAGCTTGAAAATGCTCAGAATACCGCGGCTATAGGTGTTTTGAAAACCAATATTTTAAGTGTGCTTAAGATGTCGCAGAAGGATTGAGGATTTACCTCATTATTTTATAATGCCAGAAATCACATAAGTATAAATGACTCAGTGTCTATGATAACTGATACTGGATGATAATAAGTGAGTTTTGATCTACTATGTCAAGCAGCGTTTTCTTCATTGAATCCTCTATGAAGTTCGGTAAGTATTTGGTTTTACCATTTAATAGGATAGGAATGCGTCCCTCTTCAACCTCATGAGTTATCCCTTTAGCGGCGCGCACTGGATTCAGATCCACGCATCAAGGTAGCACATCAAATGTCACTCAAATAGGTTCACTAGGAAAAAATCATATTTCGCTTTTTTTAATAAAAATCTATTGATTTTTTTCTTATTCACATGGTATTTTTATGTTATTCACTATCAGGAAGAAAATATCGTTACAGTTAATCCCTGGGTGAATCACAGAACTTTAAATCAAAGGCAGAACTCGAACCTGCATCTCACATCTTTCTGATTTTGTATGATACCGACTGCTCTACCGATTCAAAGAATTGAATGATCATCGTGCAAGGTCTTCGGTAATACACACGAGAATGGGCATTTATGAGTTGAGGAATTGAGTTTGCCTTAAATGCCAAGTCTTATGATTGACTCAACATCGAGAGGATATAGATCATAGACTTATCAAACCAAACAATGCCTGTCATAGTTGGCAGATAAATTTTAAAAATCACTATGAAATATTGCTAGCATTAATTAACATCAACCTCAGAGGGATTGGTTATCTGCAAACTTAGAGACTTAAATAGTAATGAAATGTAGAGTTAAATAGACCTCGTTTCACGTTTAATGGCTATACATCTGATTACCTCATAGCTAAAGTAGATCAATTATACCATTCAATTCATCTACTGAATCTGTTTTCTTTGTAGATGTTTTTTTGCTTCTTGGACGGCGGTTTTAAATCTAAAAACTCTGAGGAAGAAAAGAAGAAAAGAACACTGACGCATTAACGTTAGCTATAGATTGAGGATTTTCAAGAGTTCCTGTGTTTGACCAGAAAAAAAAAATCGTGAGCTGTTTAGATGGACTCAATTCAGCCTCACATAAATGGCATGAAGAATGGTTGTTTTTTTTTGTTGTAGTATGCGAACAAAGATGAAAGCTTACCAGATTGTGGAGCATGAGTATGAGCTTTTGCTATATAACTCATTTGAGGATTGATTAGAGGTAGTAAAAATGACTTACTTCACATTAAGCTCACCAATAAACTCTGTGCCACAGACAAGACTCATACCTGTAGCTTTTGGAAGCTTGGCATGATGTGTTACTAATTTTCCTGCCTGATATCGTGTTTGGTAATCAGAAATTCCTTTTTTTGAGGTTTCGAGTACTGACAATGATTTCGAGCTTTCTGTTTAACTCAGAGAAATTGGATTTTTATGAGATTTGGACGAGTTTGCGCGGATTCCTCATTGAATAGAGCATGTCTGCTTCTTCTACGTGAGTTTTTCTTATCGTTTTTATATTATTTCGTTCTGTTTGTTGACGTTTATTTTATGAAAGCTTATCACTGATAGCGGTGGTTATAAAGGTGGTAGGTGATCAACAACCATGATAAATATGAAACAAGCTTTTGCTATTTGGAGAAATATTTTGAAAAAATTTTTGGAACAGGAAAAAATTGTGCCTCTGTTTTTTCAGTTATGAGATTCTGGAAGATTTCTGGACGAATTGATGATAGGAATTCAGAAGGGATAGAGGGATTTAGTAATTCTTCACATTTATTAGCATTAAATCAGCATAAAGATAGAATTAATACGTTGAGATGGTTGTAGAGTAGAAAGAAGCTGAGTCTTTGATTTTTTTATTGTTGTTTATTTTTGCATAAAAAACAATAAACAACCAAATATGTGATTGTTTTGTCTTCAGTCTTTTCAATATGACTCTTATTGATTGCTATAATCAAAACGAAAATGTTGAATAACTAAGCTTTTGGTTAAGATTACTATAAAAAAACTTATTGTTTACAAATATTTTTTCCAGATTTTTAGAAATTTTCTCAAGCTTTTCAAGTTTTCTTGACCTCTCTATCGATTTTTTTTTCTATTGATCTAAGATAAATATTTATCGCTAGGCGTATTGACAGCTATTTTGATAAGATTGAAAAAATAAACACAATAAGAAAAACGGGATGCTTCTAGGATATCGTTATGGTTTTTTTTTCAGCTTATAGATTAATTTATTACTTATAAAGAGGAAAAAATCCTCGATTTGAGTCGAAGTTCGATCAGCTGTCACTTTTATTGCTGATAAATGGTCCCATTAAAAAGAAGTAAAGTCAACGAAGAGAGTTTTTTTTTTTCGAGTAGAGAAGGAAAGCGTAGAGAATATTGGAGGAGGTTCAATTGATGCAAAATAGTATAGAACTCGTTTGAGCCTCAAAGACAACAAAATAACAGACGATCTCTTCCGAGCACTTGTCATGTCAGAATCGCAACAACGATAATTTTTTGTGAACAAATTTCACATTATAAGTTTTAGTCATTATAACAGGCAGAGCAATCTTATGCTAATGAGTTATTTGTGGAGGTAGGCAAATGATGCTGCGGTAAAAGCTGAACCACTTCAGCGCTTCGTCTACGGTTGATCAAACGTTTTAATTCTAAAGATTGAGTGATAAGATGAACACGTCAACACAGTTCATCGCTTAACCGATAACAAAGTGCAATGATCAGTGACGTTCAGCGAGTTTTCATGAGTTTGATGAGGATTTATAACGATGCTCACCATCATGAGGATATGATTTTTGAATCGTATAAGGTTAAAAGTGAAACCGAATACACTAAGAACACTTATGAAATTTTGTCCATTCGTATTGTGTTGGCCATCAATAATGAAATAGCCGTCTGTTCAAATCGACAGCCACCAGCTTAAATCACTCATCAAAGCCAACACAACGCCAACCATCATCAATACAGCTGATCAAAAGCTTTGCTTTAGCATAATTCGTTATCACCGAATGCGATCGATAACGTGGAAATCTCGTTTGACTCACCATAAAAGATTCATGTTGATTCATAGCTGCTTCTTACCTCATCTTAGTTATTGACATTTTCGTTTCGTGCTACATCGTGATTATATGCCTAATTTCATTGAAATTACGGTAATTTTTTTTCACATATCGCTCTTTGATCAAGCAGCTTCTCATTTCTGACTCTTATAAATGACCAGCGCCAGAATTTATGCTGTTCTTGAGGCTTGAAACTGTATTTTCTTCTAGACTTAAACTTAAAGCATTTTGAATTTGAGTTAAATTTTGAGCATGCGTTTGGTGAAGATCTTATGGAGTGAAAAAAAATAGCTATTGGTTTTAGAATGACGTGAAATCTTGTTGAGTTTTGTTCTGCTTTTTTTCTATATTTACTTTTTGCTTGGTCACTGAGATATATTATGAATTTTTCTGACAGTCAATCTACCATACCTCACTCAGTCATAAATTACGAGATCAAAGATTTGTAGATATAAGGATATTTGTAAGAAATCGATAACCTTTGCAGCACTCGTCTCGACGCTAATCGTTTTGTTTCAGAATTCTTACCTCAAAATAAGTCCTCAACAAGCATCTCTAA
>KN716194.1:288297-330822 GCA_000816705.1 Dictyocaulus viviparus | reverse complement strand
CCTGAAACTGAACGATCGAATGCCAAACATACACCTCCAACTGCCTCGTTTGAGTCTGAACATTTCATAAACATGACTCAAATAGTGCAAAAAAAACATTTCGAGTTAATGATTTTGCTATATTAGTATGCTATTACTGATAAAATACTAGGTAGATATAACAACGAGTATTCACTCTATTTGTTATCCCGTTGATCTTCAGCTGTTGATTTTCTATAGAATCTACATAACGAAGCTTTTGGCATATTCGAAGAGTTAATGAAAGTTATAACTCAAATGAAGTGGTAAATATGCACTTATAGAGCCTACTTTTTAATTCGACTTCTCATTATTAAGGAGAAACAGCCTGAATGTATGCTAGCAATCCACAAGCACTTTGAAGGATAAAACGTTCCGTACCAATTCACTCAAAAATCACTCATATGTGGTAGAGGAGGTATATCACCTTAACAAGGACGCTAGAAGAAATTTATTGCATATTTGTCCACAATCACTTTAGTTAGCTAATCGTCTCACGATTAGTGTTCCTCATCTTGCAAGCAGCGCTTCACCCACTCAACGATGGAAGGACTTGTTCCAGATGTAGCACAAGACACATAAACTGTTTATAAGCTTCACTCGTTGAGGAGCAAATCCTTATAGTATCTTATTTTTCTATCAAATATGATAGGTCATAATGCTGTTTCCTTATGATGTTGAGCTTATCGCAAAACTTAGAGCCTCAGGCAAGACAAATAGGAAGCATATTATATAGTCATGCACCTAATAGCTAACGAGTCCTCACACAAAATGATCCTCAATGCTTAAATCGAATAGTTTTTGGATAGCACTATTTTCGTGTATGTTGAGTGCTTACCCTTATCAATAGCCATGTAGTACCAAAATTTTTCAAATGAGTTCATCCACGTTGAATAATCCTCAGCCATAAACATCCAACCTTCCGTTTTTGAACACTGAAATGTTTGTAATAATTAATTTCTATTACAATAAACATCTAATTGATTATAAATTTTTATTAATATTTGATCCATTTTCCGTTTGATAAGGGAAGTTGATCAAATTAAGAAAAAAAGAAAAAGAATCGTCAAGGAAATTGAGTGATACGAAAAAACCTCACACTCACCGCCATACTTCTAATTGCTATGAGAACAGTAGCTATATCAAATCAAATACGATAGAATTCATAAAGCTTAATTCCATGATTAACTACTACAACTCAATTCTTAGAACGCTGAGTCAATCACAAAATGCGGATGTACTTGCGGGACTCAAAGCTTATCTATGATTCGAGTCTCGTTGAGGCTTCGAGATTTCTGTTCAGCTACACATCGTAGGGATATAAGTTGAAATAATAAAAAAATCAATGAATATGAAAATTTACTAATTATTCACTTTTCTCACATCAAAACCACCTAACACGTCAGTTTTTTTAACGCTAACTCTGAGTGAAATATTTCAAGAACTCAAAAGTGGCTCAAAATCGATCGTAGTCTCTTTTGATAACGATTCTTGCAATGTTTCGTTTGCAGCTTAGCAGACAAATCAAATCGTCATCACTTTTTCTAATATTCTTCAGTGATAACATGGGCACTTAAGAAGAAGCTAACAACCAGCAGCAAATCACGTGATGACCGTAAGACAATTATGCAGCACTCATTCTTTGCAAAAGACATTTTTTAAGCTTCATTCTATGGATTTCTCTTTAAGCATCTGAACTGACCGATAGATTAGCATCATACAACGACTATTCCATTCAACCACTTTATCAAAACTAAAGTTTCAAAACTTGGTATATAAAATGAAAATGAAAAGTCATTATATATGCAAATTTATTCCTTAGAATAAGTGCTATAAAGTTGACTGATTTTATTATGGATCGACAAAATGATTGGATCTCACATTAGGTCGGTTCAATTTTTGATAGTCAATTATTATCAGAATGGATCATTGCCAGCCTCCCATCTACATCCGATACTGTGAGGTAAGGAATTGATTAAGTCATCTTGTATGCACATCGATAGCATCTAAGCACTACGTTACACCCAAAGTTCATATCAGAATCATGGATACCTCAATCCTTATACATTACGGATAACTACCTTATTATAACTCAATCAGTCCTTTAAAGTCATACAGTAGAGTTTTTCTAGGAGAGGACATCATCTACACACACTTCAAATGCTTAAGAATTTTTGTTATGTATATTAATTTGATAATGTTTAATAGCCTCTTGCAACGGCACACCGAGTTTGAGTCAAAAATCAACATCAATTTTGTTTGTTTTTTCGACCATATAAAATTTCTTTATCAATTCGCCATTTGCAATCCTAATCGATAAAAATGACTGAATAGATGAAAAAAACTTCCAAATAAATCAATATGTTCGATGAGAGGAGCAGTACGAAATATTTAAGCTTCAATAACCTTCAACAGAGGGAAAACAAACTGTCTTAGATATTCGTGACTCCATAGAAGAACCAGTTGATGAGTTAAGTGAAATTTTCAGATGATTTCCTAGTTATTGTGAGGTTTAATTGATTTTATTGAAGAGTCTCTACAAAAATGTATAAGTTAAATCCATAACAAAATAAATTTGAAAACCTCAACACAAAATATGAGTCAAACAGATTTCTTTTACTTCGGAACTTCTAGCGAATTTGTATACGACTTTTTCTATAATAATTAACTCGCTCCTCAAATTCTTAACGGTAGAACTCGTTGAGGCATAGAGTCAAAAATAATCTTATAATCAATGTCGCTGTCTTTTTTATGTATGAGTAGTCGGCGGTTTTGAACAATCATACAATCTCTTATTGTAGAAACTTTTTCGCAATCGGAAAAGATGTTATTATAATTAGGAATGCTTTTTATAATTCTAGAATAAACCGTAATGTAGGCCTAAACCGATTTAGAAACGTTCTTCAACCTGCTCGATAATCTCCAGCCAATGTTTATTGTCCGGATTCAGTAGCACATCAACTTGATGTAAAGATTTTACCATACCTTCCGACTACAAACGATAACCTTAAAATCACGTTTACTAGATAGCGTATGAAAAAACAACAAAATAATAAATAAAGTTTGTTTATTCTATGATAAACACATTGAATAAATGTCGAATATAACTCATTACTCATTGACTCATCGAAATGAGGTACAATTTTAGACGACACAAAGAAACATATAAAATCATAAGTAAGACAAAATTTTGTTTTTATAAAATAACTATTGCTGTATATTAATTGAAATACAAATAGTACTAAGTATTTAGAATATAGATATTATAAGAATTAAGTGAACATTATTTCTAGAAATAAAGAAAGAGTGATTGAGATCGATCGAAGTTGATCAACACCGAGTTACCGTAGTCGAATCAATCAATAATTTTATAGAGCAGCTATACGTGTTGTCAGTACTGCTGGTCGACTATTTAGGATCATTTTAGTGAGAATTCATAATGATTTCTCTATGAATTGATGATTTAACTATAATAAAATAAAACAAAATTGCGACACAATGGTGAAAAGAACTCGAAACTCATCACTCTCTGTAGCTTATCTGGATACCATCTGATATTTCTTTTATCACCTCATTTTTCTTCGACTCATAGGTCTAGCTTGTCTTATCAGATGGATTACACGCAAACACCTGTTAATGTGAAAGGTATAAAAGAGGCATTGTATTAGATGTGTCATTCACGCAGTCCTCCTTTTTCCTGAACTGTTGCTCTCATATTGTGTTGTTGGTGTTATTATAATGATTTCTTATTTTATATGTACAACAACACTGCATTGCTATTTGTTACAATAGTCTGATTACCCAAGCCTGAGGTACGATCACCCACGTTTGGGTGACATAGGCTGAGGTTAGATCACTCACGCTTCGGTGACATCGCTTGAGGTACGATCACGGCGCTTGGGTTACATTATACAGCTATCGCATCCAAACCAATCAGTGGTACATTTGTATGAATGGTAAAGCGCATAGAAGTGAACTTACGCGTGGCAGACAGCTCAACTTCCATCACTCAGAAAGCTTCATTGCTTAATATTCATCAACAATCCTCATCACTCAATGTGTGACGTCAAGGCTTAATTATGTAAACCAAGTGATCAATTAGTAAGTTTTTCCAAGACGTATATTGTAAATCCACATTTCTATTATTTCTTTATTATAACACATTAATTATACTATATTATCCTTATGATGACCGCTATAGTTTTTTCACTCCAACCTCTCGCTTACGAGAACTGGTGACAATCTTGCATGTCATGCAGAAGAAAGAAGAAATCAAATTCAAATATACATGAAGATACCTTCCAAAAAATGATGAAAACAAGAATCGCAAGGAAAACGGAAAACACTGAAGCTGACTGAATAGAAATAGTTTTACAGGAAGGAATGTTCAATAAAGAGTAAAATCAGATGAGGAGAAGATCATAAACTAGCTCAGGATAGCATGAATTAAGCTCTTGAAGCTTTATGAGTTCAGGAATCAGGCAGAAAATGTTGGAGCCTACATCAAAGACGTCAAAGTCAAAATATCGGAAAAATGTTGAACATTCATCTCGATCTGAATGGTTGATGAAAAAAATCAGAGAATGAGGATCATTATTGAGGTCTGTTGAAGAATTACTACATTTAAAATGCTTACAAGAATTTAATAGAGGAGAAGTTGCAGCACATAGCATCACTACAGAAACAACGATTCTTTTAAGAGATGTGAGGGAAAATGTTTAAGGTATTCAAGTAATCTATTTAAGTAATACAGAACTCAACTCGGAAAGAAAACGTTACCGCAGAAACAAACAATCAGCTAGAGAAGTTTATCAGATATCGAATGAACGAGGCCTTGAAAGATTGCTCTCACTCACGTTGACATTGTTCATGGACACGAGAACTCAACATATGAGCACTCCTTTAGAAGAGCAGCTATCAAGAATAATTTGATTCGTAATCGTCAAAACATACTATTTCTATTATAAGCTTTCGAGCAATCATTACAGTGCTCAAATTAAATTACACATTACAGGCAATAGCCTATCGGCTACGAACGATATCCGTTACGCAAACAAAACACCTATGAATAAAAGTATTCGGAAAAAAAACGTTTACATGAAACCTCATGGCATGAGGGTATTTTCACAGACGTGCAATGTCTCCTAGACGCCATAGAGCCATACTCAAATATACACGAAACACTGAACTAAAAGAAATGCTGAAGAAGGAAGACCCTTAAGTCAATGAGGAGACTTCAAAACAACACTACAACCATTGCTATCGACTACATGTTCAGAGACATGAGTCACAATATAACTGCAGACCTACCAAGTTTGCAGCTCATGATTATACCAACTAATCTGAAGACTAGCTGGTGTTCCTCTTGCCAACTCATTTTCCTCCGACTTGTATGAATAGCTTTTCTTATTCATCAGATACGCACAAACATCTGCTGTTATGGAAGCTAAAGAAGTGACATCATTTAGGGATTATCGCTCATTCAGTTCTGGTTTTTTCTACGCTGTTACTCTGATGTTGAGTTGTTCGTATTATTATCATGACTCATCGTTTATGTTTTTTAATGAAATATTATTTTTATTCGTGATAAACGTTTAATCACTCAGGTTTGAGTTACAATGAACCAAGCTTAAGCTACACCATACGTCTACTAAAAATATAACCTACCAACAATCTGTCGAGAATTCGAAATACATTAGCTGTAATAAGATAAAATTGCAAAAAAGGAAAAATTCAGTCATAAAAAAGTAATCAGAACTCATCAGAAGACAAATTTTCAATGAAGCCGAATGATTCTGAGGTGAAAAAGTAGTGCAAAATTACAAAAAGGTAAAGAAGGATGATTAAAACTGTATTGAAAATCTTCAGTGAACAGTAGAAGTACTAAAACAATATTAATTTAAAAAATTATAAAAATATAGTGAATTAACACAAGATGTATAAAAATTTTTCCTCAAAAATACAAAGACTATAAAGTCTTAAACGAATTCAAATCGAAAATCGATACAGTTATGAGAGGGAAAAGCATCATTTCATTTATCGATCATATCAATTCTGTAACCTCAAAGCGATACAGGCTCTTACATGTAGACATAATTCATATGAATATTTCATAACTAGATGAAATGATGATAATGTGATGCAGAAGTACGAGAGTTTTCTGAAGACTATGGAGAAAAAAGAGTTCTGCAAAGTAATGTAACCGAATGTTACCTCTATTCTTTAAAATGAGGTATATTCAGTTTCAATTTAAGAAACATAAAGTGAAGTTTGTTTGTATAGCTACACTGAAATGATCAATGATCATTTTATTGACAACAAACCGGTTCGTCGTACAAGTTTGCCCACCTTTGAATTACCGTAATCGGTTGAATGAACAGCAGAAGCTTCCTCAGGTTATGGATGTGATTATTTATTCAGGTTAATTAACATTCTTCATAATAACGAAGTATAATGATAACAGAAGGAATAGTTGTACTCACATTATGTTATACATTAAGGAAAAACCAAAATAAAGCTTTTCAATAGAAAAAATTAGTTACTAAAAAAGTACTAAGTAATTTTTAGTGTATAACAAAAATATATACAATATTTACAATAAAGGCTATGTAGACAAACATCATTACATTACACACTAAATATTTTTTAAAATTATTGTTTGAAAATGTCAATCAATACATATTAAATATATATAATTAATATACAAAATGTATGGACAAATATATGACATTTGTATACACACACAAGTAGGATAGGCACATTTGTATTGAGATATGCATGAGATAAGATAAGGTAACCTTTGGCGTTGATCAATTCGTTGTGGCGGGATGTATCTACGCAGTCGTGTTCAACGTGATATCGTGGAGGTGATTGAATGCGTGCCTGGTCGATATAGTGACTTTAGTTAACCACTCTTCATCAAATCAGTGCTAGTTATCTTATCCAGACTTCTCTGGTACCAATTTACCGACCCCGGAGGGATGGCGGGCTTGGTAAGCCTGGAAAGCAGCCGACTAACATGGTGGGCTTCCGTGTCGCTGTAGCACCTCCATCACTGCTTCATTAAGTCTCCTTAAATATCTATATGTTTTTCCAAATTCTCATTAATCACAACGGAGCCGATCGAATGCTATTGAGTTTAGCATTTTTCCTAATTCTGCTCGACGAGAGCCTGATGTTATCGTTTTGATATAGACATTACCATAGTGCTGCAATCCTTACGCCAAGAACTTCGCCAATAAACTTGAGCACAAAAACAGTAATGCTCTTGAAATGTGTGTGATATTCACAGCAATGTAATCCGTCATGGCTCATTCAACTGTCATTCGTTTTTACTCATCACGTATTCTGCTCAGTTAATCTTCTTAGTTTTGTGGCGTCTTTGTCCGCTGATTGTTGATGTCGATAGTAAAAATCCTGTGTACGGGTAGTACACAGAAGGACAGTCATATGCGATACAATAAATCTTTTAACAAACTCGCTATGTGTACCTATTAGTCCTCATTTTTAACTGCTTAGGTTAAAAAACTTAAATGCGCACGTTGAAACAGGAAAAATTATGATGTTGAAAAGATGTGTTTGGAATATTATGATCTTCATCCTTCCCACTAGATCCTTCAAGTTACCGTATATACTTGAACGAATCGTTTCCTTCTGTTTTGATCTCAGGCCTTGTCATCCATCCTATTGACCCGTAGAATCAGATATCCAGGATGTCCATGAAAATATTTCTTTTGTTGGATGATAAAGCAGTCTTGAAAGCACGTACACTTGGCGTATTTTTTTCATACGCATCGATTTCGACAGCTTCGATGGAATACTATGCTTTCCACTAACATTATTAATGTCGACTAATGTTTGTTTGACCTGAGTATGACTCAATATAACAAAAACAATGATAACGAGGAAAAAAATGAGTCGGTAACCTTGCTGTTCACCAATCTATATTCGTATCTTAATGAATCCTAATATACAAACGACGTACTCGATAGGAGCTACGGATAATTTTTGCAATGTTGTATCGGTTTACTGAACATTCTCTCAATATCTTGACTGTAACTTTGTTTAGTGATATGCGAGGTTGGTAAGCGGTGTCTTATTGAAAATACGATACAACACAGAAACAGGCTGACGTTTCGGCAGAATTGCCTTCATCAGAGCCTAAAAAAGGTCTATGTCAATTGTGTGGTCTATTCAATCAAACACTATCGTTAATCCTGCAAAAGAAAAACCTAATCTAAAGTTTTAACACCTAGTCAAACCCACATCATTCCAAATACTCACCTTTAAAATGGCTTTCCTCTGTTAGTTGTGGAGGCAATCGTTTATAGAGACAGCATAGAGACTTGTCTGGTATTTAATCATGCCATCAGCCTTATGTGTGGGGCTAGGTCATGCATATCCACGAAGCACTCGTCTTTCCTGTTCAATTTCGAAGCTCTGGTATTTATCCAGAGCGCTTCCAAAAACTTTCGCGCTGGTGTTCTTGTATCTTGCGCAACGATTTTGACGTTAAATTCAAAATCCACCCCATTATGCTTCTCAACCCTATGTGCACCTAATGGGGTGTTTATCCTAAGTTTAGTTTTTCCATCTAGGTGTCTTTCGTTCTAATAAATAAGGGACGACCGGTCTCACCAATATATTCCTCACCTCAAGTTTTGCATGAGATTGGGTATGTTATACCTGACCTTATGCATTCATCGCTTTTTTCTTTTGAGCATATGACGCACGCTTTCGTCATGCATAAGCGGTCGTACAGACGGTTGCGAATAAGTTGGTGTTTAAGAAAATTTGATGAGATTTCTATTATAGTTACCAAATTTTTTAATTTTGCCCTTCTGAAGCATCGCTTGACAGCTATGCTTACTTCATCAGATATAAAGGGTAAAATAAACGGGATTTTGCCTCCACTAGAATTTTGGCTTAGGGGCTCGTCCTTCCTACAGCGCCTTTTGTTAGTGGTAGCTACATTATAGCCATTGGAAGTGGCTACTTCTTGCGCCAAGTTTCGCGATTCTAATCGTTCTGCTTCTCCTGTACATACGTTGCAAGCTGTACGAAACATGTTTCTTATGAGTACTTTCTTTGTATGTAAAGGATGGGCAGATAAACAGTGGACTAGTATGTTTTTATTGCTTGGCTTTCGGTACCACTTGGTTTCGTAACCCTTGTCCAAAAGGCTCACCTGAACATTCAAAAATGGAAGCCAGCCATTCTTCGGTTTTTCTCTGGTGAGTTTAATGTGCTCTGACTGTCCGTTTAAAATTTCGAAACATTTGTGGAGCAGATGACAAAACAATCATCTCTGTATCTACAATAAAGCAATGGGGGGCGAAAACCGAAAATGGGCGCTTCAATTTTAGACATATATGCGATGGCTAAGCATGGTGCTAATCGTTGTCCCATCGCTAATCCCCTTATTTGTGAGTAGTATTTCCCGGACCATCTAAATATTCTCTAAATATTGAAATTCTCTCAATAATAACGTTCTATAATAAGATTTTACTTGAAATGTTCATACCCTAACGAATAATCTTCGTGTACAAAGTGGAAGCTTTTGGCTGGTTCATCAACGTCTTCTTAACTGCTTCTGCGTCCATTTAGAAGCTTTCTAGGCTTCTACAACAGTAAGACAGTGATCATTGAACTATTGTAATGTCGAATGGTAGTGTGAATACGACATATTCCCCACGCTAAACTCTTCTTCACTCACACACTTATTCATATAGTTGTTCTTTGTCTGACGTTCTACAACTAAAGCTAGAAATGGCTAGCGTGAAAAGCTTACAAACAACAGGCAACGAGCAGTTTGAGCAGTAAGTATCTGAATGTTTCTCTTTTTTAAAGCAACGTAATTCTGCTAGCTCTTCATTGGCTTGGAGTTATGCATCCCGATTAATAGCTTGTGAAGAATTCAGTCGAAATGTTTCAGCACCATCATTGCCACTTTTGTAATAAGATCATCTACATCCTTTCTTCTAAACTTTCCAAGCTTGTGTGTCAGTTGTTGTTTGTCTACAAATTTCCTTACCGTTATAATTTCGCTTCAAATTGGCTAAGGCTTAGAACATTGAGATAATCGCGAGTTTTTCTCAAACATAGCCTCCTATTTAGTATCTTTTTCCCACCAAAAAACTCCCACACTGATTGTAAAAATGAGAACTTTTGGAGTCATAGTTTAGTATGGACGAGGTATTGGTAAAAAATGATGACTGTAGTGATAACCACAGATAAGGGCTGATATCTCACAAAATAATGTTAAAAATGTGTGTCATATTTATTACGAAGTTTCTCTAAGTTTTTTTTCATATGAAATGTTTTGATTTGATCTTCATTTACTTTCAATAGAAGTAGAAACAGAAATTTTCAAAGGCGGTCTTGGTCTAGATCTTCTTAATCCCATCGCCATCTAACACAGAATCAGTTCTCCATTGCTTCTAAGATCGCTTCGTCAATCGGTTTCGGCCAGTCAAATTACGTTAAGCACAGTTCATTTGACTTACACCAGAAAATCTATAGAAGACTATAGAAGCGAACTTCATTTGTTTATCACTAGCTTAAACCTTTCATGTTAAGGCCGCTTAGTTTAGCTTTATAGATTTTAGCAGTCTCCCAGCATTGCGTCCAGTCAACGCAACATCGAAAGATTTTTGGATCCATGGGTTTGAACCTCATTAATATACAATAGACAGTTATAAAGTTTGTTTCACGTCAACTGTTTATATATAACAGCTATAATGCGCATTTTGATCGTATGATTACTTCGTAAATAGAGAGAAAAAAAAACTAAGAACATCTTAGAATGCAAAACGTGTTGTTCAATGGTGAGGTAATGAACATAGAAATCAAATTATTATCGAGTGAAAACTCCCTCCATAATAAATTACCATGAACACACTACATAGAACAGGCTAGCATTTAGCCACTTTCACAACATTACGCTGAACACAAATGCGTATCCTCATCTTGCAACAGTGACTGATCAACGTCAAAGCTTATCTTAAACTCATCCATCCTTCATCAGCGATAGATTCACTATACCCTTCTAAATGTTCCTAAATTTATGCAAGCAGAAAGTTTGCCTCTGAGATCTTTAGTAAAAATAGGAACATTAGCTATCATGACCGAATATCGATCAATTTCGGCGTTAATGAACTCAACTGCATCTTACGCAGTCAGCACGACAGAATTTTGAATTACTATCTTTATCAGAACGCTTTATTAAAAGGATCGCAATGTAAAATAGATGTTTACAAACTAAATAATTTCATGTAATCTGAACAAGCTATCAATCAACTCGATACATGGACCTTGTCGATTCCGTCTAACATTTTCAACTAAACCTTCACATACATTTTGTTGTTTACAATGCATTTTAGCAGTTTGGAGTTCAAGTTGTTGCTCAGTTGTTCATGCAGTTAAAGTTCAGTTCATGCCGTTCAATTGTTGGTGGAAAAAGGATTTTTATTTGCAGATATAAGCTTAATTGTTTGAATACAGAACTTAGAATATAATACAATAAAACATTGTTAGTTGTAAGCTATAATCTCAAACTTATCAAATTTTTCAGTCGACGCGTTATTTAGTAGCGAGGGCGATCTTTGTTTTATCAGAGATATCTAGATAAGATGATAGCTGTTCGTCAGCTACTAGCCAACAGACACCATAACTCGAAAATGCCACTATATAAACATATTCGGTTTATTGATATAAGTTCAATAGTCAAAAATAAAATAGGATAACGTACTTAACTATTTTTGGATGTGACTCAAAGCCATTTATTGAATAATCTAATGTCGAAATTTCGGCGGTCTTACAAAATATGCTCCATTCCAACATTCTAGCTATCCGTAGACTTAGCAGCATTTTGTGATATTAGTAGCAATCGCTTACTCATTTGGTTTTTGGGAACTAATGTGTACTATGGTTTTGTAAATTTTTACTAGAGGCTTCTATTTTTTGTGATACTGATAAATACTACGATTTTAAACCTAAGTAATGGCACTTTTTTTAATGTGAGCAGGTACAAATGACTGAAGATGACCACCAAGAATCAGATGGAGAACGTGAACTGTCGGATTCTGATTCGGAGTTGGACTTGGATATTTCGGATTATGAGAAACGGCGGGAGCATTGTCTCCGACAAATAATACTCTCAGAAATTCAATTTAACAAACTAAAGAATATTTTGAAAGACTTGAAAATTAGACAGGTATGCGTATTTGTTCCTTGTTCTAACCACGTGTTCTCCATTTCCATACCTGTCTACTTGTAAGATTGTTGTGTGTAACTTTTTCGAGGCTTACGAATGATTTTTTTTTTTTGAGTTAGTGAAACGGCGAGAAGATGTTATAAACCAAACTGATCCTGAGTTTATGGCCAAACATCGCGAGCTTCTTGAGGAATTCGATGCTAGAAACAAGGTTGTTGAGTATTCCTTTTAGATTTATATGCAACGAAATAATGAATTTATAGCTTACGGAAGCGATTCGTTGTCTGGAAATGGATTCTCTGGAAAGAAGAACTCTTGGCTTAAAAAAGATTGCGCAAACAAATCAGGATGACAATAAAATTATCACACAAGTAAGCATTGGAGATTAATTTTTGGCGCAACTATTTATTGGCACCGTTTTCTATAATTTGTAAAGTTAGTATTCTTTAAGGAAAAAATCAGAGAACAGATAATAAACGAGATCAGAGCTGAGAAACAGCGCGAGATTGAGACGAAGATTGTAAAGTCATATTTTCTAGGTCTCTGGTATTTATCTTTTTATTGTTTTTATATATTCTTTTTTCCAAATGTGTTTTATTTTAATATAGGGTGACTTTTTTAAAAATTTTCACAATTTAGCCAAACGCCTTGAGTTGAAAAGGGATCGCTCAGATGTGAACCTCGATTTTCATGTAAAGAAGGCACGGTTCAATATTCCAGTAATAATACATCAGCTTACTGAGCATCAGATTGAAGCGGATATCCGTTCAGCAGAATTGGCTATTTTGATTGCTGATATTAAAAAGGAAAGTAGGATTAAGGAAAGTCTGAAATCATGTGCCTAATTGCAGAATCTCTTTTTTCATTTCTTACACAAAGTGATTTTTAAATCTTCATCTGTTAGCTGATCTCGTTTGCTTATAGTTGGCGGTAGTTGATCTCGTGATTCTAAGTATTTATACCAGTTATTTTTTCCTCGTTGGATTGGTTGTGAGTTATCTGCCGGGTATTTTCATTCGTTAGTAATTGTCATTTTTTGTGAAATTGTTACTTTGGTAAACCTTTGCTTTCTTACCTGCTGTTATTCTCGTTTCTTCTCCAATAAATTTTTCAACAATATAGTAGCTTAATATTCCGAGGATTTTTATATGGGCTTAGCCAATTGTTATGTTATATAACTTTGTCGTATCATAAGGTGAAGACATTCTTCATTCTGCTATACAGTTGTGGGCCGCTTCGGATGGCGAATTCCGAGCTTCGAGAGCTGTTGGATAAAGCCTCTCGAAAGCTCGATTTGCCTCTTGATAACGAAGAGCCAATCGATATTACTGAGAGATTTTTTGAGGATTGTTCTCGTAAGTATGACTTCCGATGTTCGCTTTTGTAGTAGTAAATATATTAATTATTGTGGTGTTTCTAGGGTTAGCTCTAGGAGAGGTGGTGCGATATGACTCCTTTAGCCTTGGTGAAGCGATGAGTGCGGTTGAGTTAATGGATGAAAAAATGGATATTGGCATGAAGAAAGTTACTCGTAAAATGGGTTTAGAAGAATCGAAAGCAATGGTATGATTTAACACTGAACATTCTCTGTAATAGAGATTTCTCTATTGATAGTTTTTTAAGCTTAATATTATTAATGTTCTAGGGATTATACGAGTGTTCTTTAGCAGAGCAATTAACCGTGTATGATGCTACACTTTGCGCGTTTGTTACATGGCTTGAGGGTAGCTGCATAGGACAAACGGTGTGGAACATTTCGTGGTAATTTCAGTGGTTCCTTTAGATGTCTAATCTACATTAACTATATTTAGTTATGGACAAATGTCTTACTCACTGATCCTGAACGTGTTCAATTTGCTGAACATCCTGTATTCGCATGTCTATCTCATGGATTTTATCAACTAGTAATGCTTGTAAAGAGTATCATTCAGAATGCTAGTGTTTATGAAGAGGTAATTTCAATCACTGCGTAATTTGTTCCATCTATTCCATTATTTATATCATTATTCTAATTTAGGAAGACTTTAATCCACACCTTCCATTTCCATGCTCTTCACGTTACTCATTGTGTGAAGTAGTGCAATTTATGAAAGAAGTTGAACTTGACCTTGTAAAAAGTTCCGACGACCCAGTACGTTTTATCGCTTATAACTGCAAAGTTCTATGTAATCTTGGTTGTAAATGTTTGCCAAGAAATTTGTTTTATCAAAATAAATAGTTAATTCATGTGTTGAAATAAGTTTGTACAGATAATGATGGAAAGCTGTTGGTACTTTTTTTTCTTTACAGGAGAACACTCATGTGAAGTCCACTATTCTTACTTTGTCTTCTCGAGTTGCATTTCTGCGTATATTATTGATAACAATTGTATATCTAGTCCCTCCACGAAAAGCAGAGTCGGGCAATTCGGATCCTATGCAAATGCTTGCTTTTGATGCTGTTGGATTCTCGTAGGTCTATCATAGACAATTTTTTTCAAATATATAGTCCTTATTTGATTACAGAGCTGACCTTGATGCTGCTACAAGTTCTGCATCTAAGCTAATACTGTTGTCGTCGAAATTTTTAGAAACATCCTTGAATGAAGGCGTTTCTCGACCAAATGGCGTGGAGCAAGACGGTCAGTGCGTTCGGTATTGGATTATTTCATAAGAACTTAACCGCTCTATTTTTTCACTGGTTACTAGTGTTTGCTTTTGTTAAAGTCTGTAGCAAGTTATTTTTAAGGAGATTTCTCCTGGTTATTGGCATTTGAGCCAGAATTGAACAGAAAATATCTACCATCAACGTTTCCTCGTAAAATCGAAATACTTCCGAGAGAAAAAGCATTACCTCATCTTCATCGTATATCGTGCAAGTTTGTTATATATTATTGCTATTGCTGAAATATGTGAGAATTACATGACTGGGTGGTTTTCCAGAATGCATTTTTTGACAACGCAAGTGAGAAACAATCTTGTAGACTCGACAAATCTCGCTGAGTTCATGAAGTGGTTCAGCTATGAAGACAGCTGCGTATTGACACGGTCGATACTTCAGGTTTATTCCAGTTTTAAGTCTTAACATTGTTTTTAAATCTCTTTATTTCAATTTTTGAAAATATTTGGTTGTGTTCTGTCAATATTATGCTTCAAAATTGAAGCTGAATGCTTTTTAGATGGTAATATATCCTCTCGATGATAATGTGCTAGGTACTCAACCTACTGCTATCCTAGTAGAAAAGTCATTGAGGAATACTGTTCTTCCTCTTGCTTTAATTCCTCAGTATGTTTTGCTGAACTCAGTAATGCTTCATTTCTTTTCTTTTACATTCTACACCGGTTTTTTACAGGGTAGTATATACAAATCTTTTTTCTTCAAATTATTCCAGTACGCCATTATATGACAATGAAGAATGTCGTAAAGCCGTTGAGGACTTCACGATAAATTTTACACGGATTATGCTGAGTCTCTATCAAAATTTTGGTAAGCATGCTCATTTTCTTTGGTAGTTTTTTTTTGCTTATCAATCGTTTTTTATTGTTAAGGATTCAATCTTGCTAGGCAGAGGGACAAGTTATTGATTATCCTAGAAGAATTGAATGAGTTGCACGAGGATGCATGCAAAGCGGATTCAATATCTCGACAAATACTGTCTGTTCATAAAAAGTGTAGGTGTATACCTGTATTGTTTGTTATTCAGCTCATATTGCACTTTACTCTTTGTATTCATATGGCGGCTAGTCAATTTTTTTTTTCAAGATAATCCATTCGTCACATTTGTCTTCATGCAGACTCTAATCCTTGTTGTTTATCATATAGAGTTAAGTTTTCGACTCGATCTCTTTGCTCCTTTCGAATTTCCCTACATATACTGGTATGTTTCACTTGGTTCGGAAAATATTTGAAAGAAATAGTAACGTGTAAGTCAAGGATAGATTCCAGGTTTTATGGAGAAGTAGTGGGTAGGTGGTACATGACATCTCTGGAGAAATCACGTGAGTTGATGAAAGACACTCTGAAGAAAGGTACGTTCGTTTACTACTAAAAGTTTTGTGGGACTGGTCTGTTTTTTTCAGAAGGTGAGCTATACGAGCAATTAAAAAAAAATAAGAAGAAATTGAGGTCACGTATAAGCCACGAAGAGCATTTCCGTACACGGTATTTCATTTTTTTCCCATGAAACACAAGAATTTGTGGTGGTATAATTTTTCTTAGGATTTCTTCAATTTAAATTGTATTTATTCTGCATTGAATTAGTTAAAATGCATGCTGATTATAATGTATGCGGTTTTTTTTTCAAAATTCAAAGTTATTCAGATTTGTTATTTCATGTTATAGATTTATATTTCTATTTACATTTCACTTCATTAAGATTAGATTCGATTCGAAATAGGAGTGAATATTACTTAAAACATATATATTTATATGGAAAAGTGAAAGTATTGCTCCAGGTCTGCAATTTGTCAAGATCATTTGATCCTGAGATATGGTCATTCCGCGATGGCAGACGCAACTTTCCACTTAGCGGTTGCACTTATCCAAATGGGTCAGATTCGGGTACTTTTAATTTTCCTGAAAATTGAATAAAGTGGTTTTTGATGAGGTAAAGTATTTCCGCTGTAGGTTCCAATGTGGAATGACGAATCAGAGCGACTCCGATTTGAGCATCGTATGTCTTTTCTTTCGTGCGTCGGCGAACCGTTACATGTTTCTTACGAGGAATTTTTGTCTCGTAGCAAGTAAGGTTCTTCGTATCATTTTTAGATTAAGTGCAGCTCTAGCTCTATTTTTTTCAAAGAATCAAAGTGCTTTTGAACGGAGATATTAATGTTCCTCTACAACGTGCTATTGATACGTTTGAACTAGCTCGAAACCAATTTGAAAAACTGATTGATCGACCAGAATTCAATGTGCAGACGAAGTACGTTTTATAATATATTTAAAGTTATCTTCAATGTCCATGTGATTTTAGTTACTTCTTTAGTTACTTTAAAAGCGATTCGCTTAGTTAAGAGTTGCAGTCAAGAGCTATTTCAAGGTCTTGTATATATTTGCTTATATATAGATCTGTGAGTACCATAATCACTATTTCGTCGTTACATATTCATTATTCATCTTTATTATCTTTCAAAAATAATCATACAGATTGTTCTATCCTTTCTATTTCACAAACGAGTTTTCATTGCATCCCTTTGCAATTTCATCTCTTTGGTTTTTTACATGCTTTTTGTTCTCGTTTTTCATATTTTTCGTTTCGTAGTTTCGGTTTCGCATTTCAGTGTTCTACCTTGAACACTTTTCATAACTTTTTTGGTCGTTATTGTGAGGTTAATTGCTACAAAGATTTTTTCTTTTATTAAATTAAAATTGTTTTATTTCTTTGCCACATCGTTAATAAAATAGTTAGCATTTAGAGGATCTTAATTCATTTTACTTCGATATCGTTCAACTTTAGACCGCTCATTTTGGTGTGTCGAACAAATGTGGTGGTTGCTCGTCTAATGTTAGCCGGTGATTTGAGAGACCGTCGTATTGCGTGGCAGTTCATGCCAGAATCGCCTGTATTCCCTATACTTAGATTACTTAGCGATAAATAGTCGTTGTATTCATTTCCGATATTTGTCTTTTTCAGTTTTTCTGTAAAGATAGACACATAGATGCTGTTTCCGTAGAAGTTTCTGCTAGTTAAAGTTTTGAGCCTTTGTTTATTCTTGTCCTCGTGAAGTTCGGGTAAAAGTTTATTGTGTTTATTTATACATATTCTTGTTAATCAGATGATATGCGGTGATTGTGTTTATGCATATTTTGGTAGATATTATATCTGAGTTAACTACGAGCGAAATTATTTAGCAGTTGTTTCATTTTCATTATGGACTAAGCAAAGTATTTGGACATCCTTCCAATTGTTTCGCAGATGGTCACTGCAGGCACTAGTTATGCAGTAGAGTATTGCAGTATATGTTTCGGAATATTCGTGCCCTGCTAGTCTAGATTTTGGCTACTACCACAACATCAGAAATATTTTCAATATTACATTGTTTGGCATTGTTGTTTTTGTTGATCTGGTATAAATATATTGTGTTGCTAATTATACTTTATGATATTGGTTTATCGATTACATTACATTTATATACATGTCATAAATACCGTCTATTTTTTTTCAAAGATTTTGAGATGAGGTTATTATTAAAAGTCTTGGGAACTCAGTACCGAAACGTGTCATGTAATAACATTTCAAGAAAATGCTCAAACGTTGCTCAGGTTAGATATCATTTTTTATTAGCATTACCAACAAATCATATTGAAACGATTTAGTTGAAGTCAAAGCATATAGTACCTGATAAAGAAACTCTTCAAAAAGCTTCTATAAGACCAGTGCTGTTGAGGTTTGCACTTTTTCATAGATGATAAATCATCATACTCCCAAAAATGTTTGTTTGAGTGATTACATATCAGCTGAGCTTTTTGTCGAGGACAAGTTCAATTTTGAGTCTTTGGTAACGATACATGATATGTTCAACGCTCGTCTCCATTTAGGCCACAAGGTTTGCTGGATAGGTCATTTTCTTTAATGCAAAAAATTTTGCTTCGCACTGCATTGTAATTCCAGATTGGGACATTGAATGAAAATATGAAATGGGCATTATATGGTGAGCGGCTTGGTGTTTGTATTTTTGATCTAGACATCACTCGTACACATCTTATCAGGTCAACAGAAATGGTTCAATATTATTTTTTTTGGCTAATTCTGTCTTCTTTAATTGTTTAGAGCATTACATTTTATAACGCATATTGCAAGGCGTGGTGGAATAATCCTTTTTATATCGAGTAATCGTGAAACAATGTTTACTGTCGAAAAGACAGCAGAAGAGGTGAGCTATTGCCACCACTTTAATGCATTTTGTGTTATGTAGGTAAATTACAAAATTCAAGTGTGGGGAGTACTCTCATGTACGGCGTTGGCAAGAAGGAACGTTCACTAATTGTCGAAGTCTTTTCGGAGCAAGTATTCGTCTTCCAGATACGATAATTTTTATGAATACCCTTACTTCATTAGGCAACAATCATCCTGCAATTCTTGGTATATATTACTGCTAAATCTTTCTTCATGTTATTGGTATGTCCGCGTCGAATTTTCAGAAGCTGCGAAAATGGCTATACCGACCATAGGCGTTGTGGATAGTAATTCAGATCCTGCTTATTTGACGTACCTTGTTCCTGCCAATGATGATAGCTCTCAAAGTGTAGAGTTCTTATTAAGGTCTGTTTTTGTGTTATGAGTTTGGAGCTGGTGCATTAAGCTAATGATCACTATAACTATAGTAAGTATGTGTTCTGCTTGCATTTGTTTGCTCAGTTTTTTGCAGAATGGTAGCTTATTGCAGAGTTTTCAAGGAAGCTATTGTGCGAGGAAAGGAAGCTCGTCGAGAAATGGGATCAGATTAGAAAGTTGATCTCATTATTTCGCTCTTGTATTTTGTAATGTTACCTACTGTGTAGTTTCTTTGATTATATAAATGCTAAATTTCGTTGAAAGTGGTCGACTTGTTATGTTTGGTCAGACAATGTAAATACTACGTTCTCTTGCTTACAGAACGGTAACGATATCAGGAGATTTGCAGTGATGTTGGGACGCCTTTTCCCATCATCTGCGTACATTTCATCATTTCGTTCTGCTACGAATATTTCTGCTGTGCAGAGCCTTATCCATAAAAATCCAGAATTTTGTCAAGGCATTACACCGAGGGTACTACCAAAACTATCGAAAAGTCCTTTTCTTAGAATTCCTCAGGTAAGTGGGTCGAAACATTGAGGCAGTTTGTTTATTCGATATCACTACGCTGTAAGGCATGGGTGGTGTCTTTCGATGCAGTTGAGGAACGAAAATTGGGATTGATAGATCTACACCCAGATGTGTTTCGTGTTCCTCCAAGGCTTGACATTTTGCACAGGTATGTGAACCGTTGTCATCCGGTTCTTCATGTTTTTAATTTTCCAACTAATGTTTAGAAACCTGACGTGGCAAACGATGTACCGAAATGTACAGTTGACGAAACAACTATCACGTGCTGAAATGCCTGGAGGAGGTATGTGTAATATATCTATCATGATTGGATTTTTACAGTAATTTTGTACTCATTTCTAGGTCGTAAGCCTTGGCCACAAAAGAAAACTGGTCGAGCTCACGTTGGTTCTATACGGTGCCCGCAATTTAAAAACGGTGGCTTTGCCAATGGTGTTCGTGGGCCAAGGACATGGTTCTATATCTTACCGGATTCGATTCGTTTGAAAGGAAGTCAAACAGTTTCAAACATATTTACTTGCATTGTTTGGGAATTATTTATACTACTTGTTTCTATTAACATTTAAACAGTTTAGGTCTTTGTGTGGCACTCACATTAAAACATGCACAAGATTGTCTTCATATCGTAGATAGATTTGACCAGTTACCAACAGAAGCAGATGCACAGTTCCTTCATGATTTGGCAGATTCTCGCAATTGGGGCTATTCCGTTTTATTTGTCAGTGAAACTGATAAGGTAGGCTTTGTTGTTTTCTTTCTTTCTTTTTTCTTTATGGTTTTCTCGCATTGCCTTTCTTCGGTAGGGTTGAATGTTTGTTAGATATCTTTACCGCATTTAATTGAACGCTTTAACATTTTGCTGTGCTAACATCGACTTCCATTAAATTGACTATTTCAACTAGTTGCATTAAAGTTACTAAATTGCTCCAGAAAGATGTTGTTAGCTTTAATTTTTGCTTTCAAAACGAACTGTTATGTTTTCAATGTAGCCTAATGTCCACCTGGTGCTTTAGATAGAAATGTTGAATTCAATGCCTGATGTTTTCGGCAAAGTTAAGGTATTTTGCAGATATAAGTCTTATAACAAATACTTGTTTAGAATGATGTCCTTCTAGAACAGAAATAATATTTTGTAAAAGAGATTTTTTGATGTATAGGTTTCATTATTCGCCCGCTTTCTGTTATTCAAAACTCCCTGAAACAATACTGTGATTAACACATTATAGATCAGTGGTGGGCTTGCAGCAGCCATAGCGGAGCTGCCTTCGTTTACGGCAATGCCAGTTTACGGACTAAATTGTTTCTCACTTATGAAGTATGACACGGTTGTGCTTTCGAGAGGAGCAGTAGATTTATTAGAGGAACGCCTATTGAGACAGCTACATAGAGCTGGTCCATTGAATAAAAAATATAGGTAGATTTTCATAGCTCGTTGAGTTTTTGTGTCATTTTAGTGTTATGTATCTGTTGCAGATATATCGATTATAAAGAACGCATACTAAATGAGGCTGAGGGAGAAGATGATTCTTTACAGGCACCTATAGTGTAAATTGTTTAAACAATGTTCTTGTATGGATTTGCTTATGTATTATTATTATTACTGTATTACATGGTTTGAATGTAGAAAAGGTTTTTAACTCCAATTAGTTGTTTAATACTAATGACAAAGTTGTTAAACGGCTTATTGGGTAACTTACATCATCGAAAAATTCTATAATACCAATCAATCCGACCTTGAATTAGATAAAAAGTGAAAAAAGGCGATACAAACTGTGCAAATTGTTGCATTGTATTTACATTTGCTTATTGTTTTTATTTGTATTTTTTTTGTTTCTGTTTTTATTCATTGCATATATGAATCATGTTTATATATCTTGTCATATTCTACGATCAATTGATGCTTTTTTCAGCGAGTCTCTATTCATTTCTCATATATTTTTTTTTCGTATGGATTTATATATTGTTTAATTAGCATGTCAACATCTAATAGCGTCGACAGTAAATCGATTCCTCTTGCGCAACGTATCTTAGCACTTCAGGCACGTAATAGGAAGCAGTTGCATCTGTTTGAAGTCAGTCGTACCTCACAGAGTTGGTGGTACTCTTTTGTTTACTTTTTACTCATTGAATATCGCTTATTTGTTTTATTTGTGAATTTCAGGCGACGGAAATAAAGAGAACAGTCTTCTTTCGAGTTCAGTAAGCTTCCGCCAAAATAGAACCGCTCCTGCTGAGCATGTATTTGACCACAGCAAAATTAATGAAAGTGTTACCGTAGGTGTTCCTTGTTATATCTATTCATTTCATGGCTTTCATGGATCTTTCACTGTTTTATGGTGTTCATGTTTTGTTTACTGCATTTTACAGAATGCGCAAAATATTGTTGCTGACGTGGGCCGTAGTGCGGAAAAGGTTCTGTACAAATCTCACAATAAGTGTCCCCCATCCGCATCGAAGCAGAATTGTTTGTCGACTATTACTGAAAAAGAAAACAGGTGAAGTATTCGTATTTGTTCGTTCATTTTTTCTTGGGTTCTTTCAACTAGTGAGCGAATACTTATGCAATATAATTCCATGTATTAGTTATGGTCATGCCTATTGGCTCTTATCGCCCCAACGCTTATCATAGAAACACTGTTACTCCTTACATCTAGCATTCAATATATTGTTAAATACTTCTTTCGTTTTTTTTTTCTGCTGCTCTTGATTACACTTAAAGCTTTCTTTTACAAATGATATCCTGCAAAGGTGATATGATCAGACTGTTTAATTGTGTCCCACAGTTGGAATTATGTTAGATAAGTAATCATTTACTAGTTGAAAAAACCCAAATCATTGCAGTACGTCATCCACATTGCTATTTATTGAATACATATTGAATATTGTTTATGACATGTTCAAATATTAAGTTATTTATGTTTGAACAAGTCTGGTGGGCACGAAGCGTATCAATATAATATGTATTATTAATTTAATATGCTTTATTAATTTAATAGTGGTTACGGTTTTTGGTAAATTTTGAGTCACTCCAAATATTATTTATCAGCTTTTTGGCATTTTTCAGAAGCAGTAGGTTTAGCACCTCTGAACAGCAACGATATGGTACTGAAGAAAACCAGCTGAAAAGTAGGAGTAAAAGTGTTGGCACAGTAGCGGTAATGTCTATTTGTTTTACATGCTTGTTATTTTTTGAATGAATAATTTGTGAATTACTATGTCTTTCCAAACTTACTGGTATCTGATTTTAGTCTTATGCTCGTTGTGAATCAACGTCACAGCCTGCTAATGTTATGCGTTCTTCTATATCGACACCTGCTTTACAAAACAAGCACATGGTCATAAATGGTCACAACTATATTTGGTTAAATTTATTAGGAAAAGGAGGCAGCAGCCGTGTAGGTATTCCTAGAATAGACCATGTACTTCTAATATTACAGCTATTTGCTTAAAAATTCCTCAGTAGTTCACTGGTTTGCGTCAAAATAATGAGCATTGTGTTATACGTATAAGAGAGTTAAAATTGTTTGAAGGCACAGTTTATTACTTTTTCAATTTCAGAACGACTAGTTTCAGTGATCTGTATAAAAATTTACATGTATATTCACATTTAACGCTTGAAATATAAGATTTGCCATTTAATGAAGAAATCAGTAAGAATCATACTCTACATGGTTGTAGATTGAATGTGCATTTAAACTCTTCAAATAAAGTTTTGTAATAATAAGTGTAGAAATTTTGTGCAGAATTAGAAAGTGCCAGTGATTGATGAAGCATAAAACGATAGAACGTACTGATCATTGTTGCACACAATTACAAATTTTGTCAATGTTAAATATCATTCATATTACTTTTTATTTTCTTATTATTAGAAAATCATTTAAAGTTGACTTGTGCTATGAATTTTTGTCAGATTGGCAAGTAGGTAATCTTTACTTATAAATTGGCAAGTTGCAGGTCTACGAAGTTTTCGGCGAAACACAAAGCGAAGTATGTGCATTGAAAGTTGTGGACTTAGGTTGGTGACCTCAAAAACACTTTCAAAGAACTATTTATTATGAACTACTGGTTAGTCAGTAAAAGAGCTATTGTGATGAGTTTTAGGAGATGATCCGTCGTTACGTCAGTGTTATTTGAACGAGATTGAGCTACTGAAAAATCTCCAAGGCAGCCCGTATATAATAAAAATGATTGAATAGTAAGATGATTTTTCGCTAATAATTCAAGCTTTTTGAACATATTTTTTTATAATCAGAATGAATATTTAAGTGAATTGCGTGAATCTGAAAATACGTTATACGTTGTGATGGAGAAAGGTGACATCGATTTAGCTACGTTTTTGAAAACGCGACGTACTGAGATTGACTTCGCTTTTATTAAATATCATTGGAATGAGATGCTTCGCTGTGTGAAAGTAATCCATGACAGAAGTAAAGTTGAATCTTGTTACCAGTTATTTCGGTGTTATCTATAAATAGCTATAGGCTAATGAGGTGAAGTAGTAAATTGGCTTTTTTGTGCTATATGAGCAATGTTGCTTTGGTCGGATATATCGCCATAACAATGTTTTGTAATGGTTTGGGTAATTTGATTACGTAGAAATCGTGCACTCGGATCTGAAACCAGCTAATTTTCTGCTCGTAAAAGGAACTCTCAAACTTATTGATTTTGGAATTGCTGCTGGAATTTCGAATGATATGGTATTAAATTTTGTTTTTGGTGATCCTCTCAATGGATTGTATAGTTTTCAATTCTGGTTGTATAGACTGCGGCAGTGAAGGAACGTCAAATGGGTACTCTTAGTTATATGGCACCTGAAGTATTGCAAGGAGAGGGAGTTGACGGGAAATTCAAGGTATCCTATAATTTAGAGTTCTATTCAAATTTTAAGCAAAATATCTATAGTGGTTAGATAATCATATTTTTCATCACTTCCTATTTGATGAATCCTCTTCATGAGTTACTGTAATACGCATAGGATTTTCAAGAAGGCTTGTTGTATGAAAATAAAAGTCATATCGCTGTGATTATCCAGCATTGCGAAATTGTAGGTGGCATTTTATGATGTTTTCATTGCTTTTTTTGCCATATACATGAAGGTGTATCCTCTATACTTTCGCTTCATTGTGTCCTTGAATGATTTTTATTTTCAGTGATTTTATTTCGTTGTTAATATTGGGAGAAGAGGCAATTCGTCTTAGTTGAACTATTTTTATTTAACAAATGAAAATTTTCATATCCAATTTGCTCAAATACTCTATTCTTCTTTCAGATTCCATTGAAGGCTGATGTGTGGTCGTTGGGATGTATTTTGTACAATATGGTGTATGGACATCTTCCTTTTCCAATGAAAAATCAGTCTGCTAAAGTTGATTTTAACACGTTTTCAAGAGCTAAAAATCTTCTGCATTCATTTACTTTAGGTAGCAGCAATCTTGAATCCAGAATATACCATTGATTTTTCCGGTTGTCGTGATTCTGTTTTAGTTGATGTACTAAAGGTTGTATATATATTTATGTAATGTATTTTTTTTACCAATGTGAAATGTGTCATTCAGTGTTGCCTTGTTCGAGATGTTCAAAAACGAGCCAATGTGAACGATCTTTTAGAACATCCGTACCTAAGTTGAATTTGGAAATTCTATAAATACCTTCGTCCTCAACGATTTAGTTATTTTTCCAGCCGAACGTCTGGCTCCTGCAGATGATCTACATAATTCTGATTTGTGCGGTCCCAAATTGGACTATCTTGCTATAGCAAAAGAGCTACAGAACAACACTCCGAATACGGTTGCTCGCCGTTTGGAACAGTTAACTCGGGGATCTCAAGTATAATACTTCCATTTCGCAGTATTTTTCCCACCTATCTCTGTAGATGATGTTGTCCTTTCAGGGTAACAACTCGAAAGATGACCGAATCTCCACTGTAAAGAAATTTCTGGAATTTGAATAGGAAGCTAATTTTTTTGATGGGCTGTAATGTCTCCTTATACATTTTGTACAGACCTATGCTATAAATTCCAAATGTGTTGTGTACTGAATATTTTTATACGAAATTATTTCCTGGTAAATTGGTTATTTCTTGTGTCATTCGTGATTCTGTGTGAAATATGCCTTATGAGATGTTGAACATCTGTTAATTCAATAAAAAATCAATAAATTCCTCTTTTGTTGTGTTCATCAACTAAAGATTTTTGATCTTTTTATATTTATGGAATTCACATTTATGTACATATATATGCATTTTAATTCGTTTGGGAAATGTGCAATTTATGTGTGTTATATGCACTATGTATTGAAACATTATCGTTGTTAGATGTGCTCGTAGGTCGCATTGATATTTGATGTCTCTGGTAGTGTTCAGACGTTTGGCGGTTCCAGTTTTTTGATGAATACTGTCAAGAAAAAGTCTACTAGTTCATGTCCATTCGGTGAAGGATTTTACGGCAAGATTACTAAATTGCTTTTGTCGAAAGAACCTAGTGCAATAAAGGAGCTTAAGGAATGCGTTAAATTAGTGAGTTCGATTATAAAAATTTTTACTACGGCATGAGGTATATAATGTTATGAGTAAAATGCCAGTATTGCCGCTATCACCGTTTGCTTGATGTTGTGGATGTAGTGGTCTTATGACTGAGATGTCTATTTAATTTTAGTATGAAAATAATTTTTTGGTAAACAGCATGCATCTTTGAATGCCGAGTGAATCTCTATTTATCATTACAGAAGTCTAATTCCATTGCAAAAATATCTCAACCAGTTTTTTTTTATGATGCATTTCGAAAGTAGATTTCGTTGTAACATATCATCATATTTGTATCATAGGTTTAATATTTTTGCATAGATTGTTATAGCATGTAATACTATTTAGATATACAGTTTTGATAGGTGTTTTCTTTTTTTCTAATATCATGTAAGTTGGTAATTACAGGTGAGTTCCGCTAAGCTTACTCCCAGTGACGAATTTTGGGACAGCGGAGACGAGATCTCTAGTTTGGATCCATCATCTGCATCATTTACCGCGACTTCATCCTCAGATGTAAAAACTAAGAAGGTTATAGGAGAACGGCCGCGAGTTATTCACTTGGATATAGCATCTACTGCAGAAAAACGTCCAGCAGCAAAAGCTAAGGTAGGTAATGAAACATCATGATGATGCTTCAACAAATATTTCCGAAATTTAATGTCATGTTTTTCTCTTGAATATTTTTTTATGACGGTGAGAGTGAACTTGGGGCCTCTGTCGCTTCCTTTTATGGTTTGTTTTTCTCTAAGACTTGTTGCAATAATGCAAAAAATTATTTTGAATAAAGAAAACTTCTTATATAAATCAAATAAATCTTCAAGTATATAAGATGAGGATTATGCTTGATGTATGAAAGACTGTTCTTCAAATCCTGCACGACATACAAAGGGATTTTAAATGGAATAATCGTTTCGTCTTCGTTCTTTTTTCTGATAACATATCGATGTTTTTCAAATGAAGGTTTTGTTATGTGTTGCTAAACTTTATTTTGATATAGAAAAGTAAGAATTAAAAAAGAAAAATGTTGCTACTCAAAAGTCTGTTTCGAGTAACTTATTAACAATATTTTTTTACTCTTCGATTTCTCTTTGCATAATTGTTCTTTAATCGTTGATCTATGAATGTTAAATTTGTATTAGCATCTATTTTTTGAATTGTCTAATATGAAAAAAGCATTTCTGATATGTAGGAAATACAGTAATGTCTCGTGATAGTAGTCTTACCTACTGTTTGTGTACAAGAAACCAGCAAACAGCAAGTGTCACAGTAACAGTGTTCATCTCATTGCTCTTAGAATTTGTGGTTTATTTTCTATATAATTAGGAAGTTGAAATGCTGTGGTGATGAATATAATTAGTATGATTTGATGAATAAGCAACCTAGACTTCTTTGATCTATATTTGATCTCTTTTGTCTGCGAAATCAACTTAAATAACAGGTCTAAAGGCACATTGCAAGAAAGCTTAATGCATATTAATATAGGTGGCTACAAACATCTTAGCATATAATGGCTAAGTTTTAATATGATATACTATTAATCACACTAGTATAAATCATTGCAAGACTTATGCACATAAATCGTTTTCGTCAATTCGACAAAATAGAAAAGTTTCAAAAATTTGCTATTGTAATGAATAGAAAATATACTTGTTTAAGATTGATTTTCCTCCTGTGCCTGAAAAAAAAAGGAAAGGACCTATAGTTTTGCCTCCAGCTCGTCGTTCAGACGACTCAGATTCGGATGACTCGAAAGCCGCAGAAAAGGTTATGCTTTATTTTTTTAATGTCAGATTTGATAAAACAATAAAAACACAAAGACCATCAAAAGTAGGTCTAGTTAGTTTTTTACCTAGCGTTCATTGATAAGCTTCCATAGTGGACTTTGTTGGAGAAAATGTGTCACGAGTTGTTAGGAAATTTCTTCAGAAAATCGGTTCTTGGTGATATGATATGAATTCGTTATGTCACATAATTTCTAATGTAATATCCATAGCACAAGAATTTCTTCACAGTTGGTTTCAGTCTTGCAAGAAATGTTCTGAGAAAACAACAAGCTCATCAAATTCAATCATCGTTTGCGAAGTATGCCATAACTCATATCATCAAAAGTACTGTTTCCATTTCACTTTTTATTTTTTTCTGTATCATTAATTTGTTTAGTAACATCATCATGAGGTTTTTGTTCTATTCCGGAGGTTTTTTGATTAGATGACGTCAGATGTTTGTTGATCTTCACAATTTCTTCTATAATTTCAAAAATAATGATGTTTTATTGTGGATGCAGTACGATGGTTGCATACAATGTCTTGTAGTATTCCGATGTTTGAATGGGCTTTAGATTTTGGCATTAGAAAGTTCTTATAGGCTTTTTACCGTCAATTGTAAGAATTTTAGAAAATTTTTCCCTAATGTTGTACTACTTTTCAACAATTAGCTCGCAGAAGCCGTTTATTCCGATTTTCATGATCTGCATATATGTTATTTGCACATCTTAGCGTAATTATGCTGAACGTTACGAAACATAAAAATAAGATACAAAAAAATACATTTCGTTCAGTACTTGGCGTTTTTGAAAATGTTAAAATTTTCCGTGCTATTGTGTGCCTTAGGAAAAGAAGTCCCAAAAATTTCTAGCAATTAATACCAAGCAATAGTCAATAAGTAGTACTAATATCAAATAGTAGTCAGCAATAGGATAAGCCTTGGCATTGGTCAATCCCTTGTGGCGTGATGCGTTTGTGTTCAACGTGATGTGGTGGAGGTGGTTGAATTCAAGCTTGATATATACAGTGAGTTAAGTTGACCACCCTTTACCAAGTTAGTGCTGTGTCTAAAATAGGGATTGTTTACTATTTTCGTTATGGTGTGGAATAATATATAAAGTTATCGAAAAGGAAAGGTATTAGATTCAACAAAATGAGTTGCTAGTGCTAATATTAAAATAGAATTTTCTTAAATCAAATCAAATCGTTTTTCAATTCTCCGATAAAACCCTATAAAATATCTCCAAATTTTGACAGATGTCATAAGCCGGAGATTTCAACACAGCAAATAAACGATCTGCGATTCATTTTCATATGTTCGGAATGCAGTAGTCGAGGAAGTTCCTCTGAGGTAGGTTCCTTAAGATTGCTACTATTTTTCGTAAAAACGATTTGATTCATTATTCTTGTTCATTGTTAAGAAATCACGTTCGTCTAGTCCGAAATTGTTAACAAAGATTGGCACATCGTCTCAAAACCGTGGATCTGGGGTAAATACGTCTTCTTTTTTTTTGTATTTATTCGAACTATTTCTTTACTAATAATATTCTGATGCCAATGAGAACAATTGTAAAATTGAAATGGCATCTTTCAGTCAGTTTTTTGAGCGATTGTATTTTTTTTACATCTAGTTTTCACCGCGGTCTGGATCGGATATATCGGCAACTTTTGAGGCTTACAAAAGAAAGAGTAAGTTTATAGAAAATGCCGCAAAACGTTTCGAACTAAAACTTTATATCTTTACGACGTTTTCAAAGGTGAACTAAATGAATTTTATTCATTAGTTTTATCAAATTCACTTATACTTTTTAGTATAATTCTGCATAATACTTTTTTTCCTAATTCTGCGTATAGTTAGTAGTTTGCCAACTTTCCTTATAGTTTTTTTACTCTTAGTTACTCCTTGATTGATTGATGTTCTTCTATGTTTGCTTATTCCGAGACATCAAATAGTGAAAGTGTTTGAAAATTTGTTATCAAGGAATGTGTCAGTGATTCTGCTTACTTTTTCGATTCCATATTCTTTATATGTCATCAGTAGTTATTCACAACAGCTTTAGTTTAATTAGTATTTCGATAATAAGTCAGATTTTCTAACTGTTTACTGTTTTGTAAAATATCAACAAATAGCATTTACTAACACTTGATGTATGATGAAAACATGGAAAAACATATAAGTTTATAATTATTTCCATTTCTTCAGGATGTCTAGCATTACTTTCAGAAGAACGTCAGGTGATGAAAACAAAGGCGGTATTGTCGAAACAATCATGTTGATGTCCATATTCTATGATGAAACGAAAATAAAAATGATACAACTTTTTGGTGCTATAATTACCACATGAACATTCTACACGGTCTGATATGAAGTTAACGACCGAATCTGAAAAATATCGATGAATTCCCATGAAAAATCTCCAGTGATAAAATAACTCAAACCTCATAAAAGCTGATTTACGCTTTTCAACGTCAAAAGCATCAGAAGCATCTTCAAGTTCTGATGAACGTTTACCAAATCTAGGAATTAAGGATTAGAAATCATGGAATCATGCTTAAATTTTCATGCTTATGGAAATCCACGTTGATTTTTCCCAGCACTACTTTTTTGAACATGAAGAAATGCGGTTTGTTAACACGCATTCAAGCTTAATATGAATGATACTGATGAGTTAAATATGCTATCGATATTGTTTTTTCGATAAATGTGCTCAATTTTTGCAATATCTGTGAAAGTTGCTAGAAACATAAGAATGTAGATCATAACGTAAGTGCTCTTAGTTACATTTGTAATGTTGTAATGTTCAAGGATTCTGAAAGTTCGCACGTTAATGATCTTCAATTCTGATTTGCAAGTTAATTGGAAACTAAATATCGAACAAGTCAAAAGGCAAGGAACGTCGAGTCAGCAGGATGAGGTCGTAATGGTCTTGACGAAGCATTGTTAAGAAATCAGAGTTATATCCAGTGGTGAAAAAGAAACTAAGTATTCTAATATCCTTATTGATGTCGAATTAGTCGCAAAACTTGATTCAGACCTCAGGCGGGATTTGAACCTGCGCCTACAGACACAAGTAAACCATAGATCGGGTTATCCGGTAATTATTAGCTCTACTACATTTAATATCGATATCGACTTAAAAGATCAGATTCGCAAATGTTGATAAGATATCAACTTGGAATTAAATGGCACAATGAGTGCTTGTATATTGAGGGTCTTGGTAGTGTAATGGATAACCACAACAGACCGCGTATATGTGATGCGGGTTCCAATACCGCTTGAGGTTTCGCGTTTTGTGACTAGCTGACCATCATTGCGGATATTAAAGTATCATTATAACTTAGTTGTTGATAAGAAATAAAGCACTTTGTGAAGAGTACCAGGTATTATAAGAATATTAGGAACACATACCGCATAAAAGCACTCTTTCTTTTACCGAAGCGCATATAAGCCGATTTACGTTTTTCCATATCAAGAGCTTCATCGTCGAGATTTAATGGGTCAGATCGCTTTCCGAATCTAAAGAGTTGCATGTATATATTGGGCCTAGGACGTTATGACCTAAAATTGAGTGAACTCTCTACTGTATTTGTTTGACAGGTAAGCTTATTCTAATAGTATAACATAAATTATTCATAAGAAGTATCATTCAATTCTGGTGATAAAAATGTCGCAAAATTCTCTATCTGGATCCTATGAACTGCAATGAGTAGTGAGTTCATTACTCTGAGAGAAACGGAATGATTTTCACTAAACGTTGACGACACTTTTGTCGTTACATTAAAGCTGCTTGAAAAAAGCTTAGAAGATGATAGAGAATGTGAACCATTATAAATTATCGTATAAAAAAAGGAAGAATTCTGGTGGATTTGTATAGACGTCATCATCCGACGATTCTTGTTTTTATTATGAAGAAAAAACGACTTTATGAGAATTTCATTATAAAGTTTTCTTCTCTAGAAGTAGTGCATGATAAAATTTTACCAACTAACAGTACTTTGGCACTGAACTGACCCAATGTGGAACACGTAACGTGTACCGGTACGTAACGTGTACGTGTGTACCTGTCGTACTGTTCACTTTATTGATCAATTATGCTCATTCTATTATATGTACTCCAAAACTTTGTTATTTTCAACGTTTCGAGGAAACTGTAGAATCTTCTGACGAGGCGACTAACCTCATATATGCGCTTTTCCTTTTGTTAAGCATCAACTGATCAACGAGTTCAGGTGCTGACCTGCCAAAGCGCATATAAGCCGATTTGCGCTTTTCCAATCCTAAAAATTAAGCACGATAATGTACATATTAAATACATGCCAAGCTTATATAACACTTAAATAAATTTCATTGATTAACTTTTCTTTTCCACCAATTAATCATTCCTTGGCTTCATTTCGGCGAGGTTATTTTTTACTCAATATTATAATATATTGTAATTTATTTATTAAGTTATTTAAAAATCTATCGATGGCTTCAACGCTCATATTATTGAAGTTAGAAGACGAATAACACGAATAAGAAATTTAATTACTTAAAAGGAAAGTACTTATGCTGGTCTAGAACATTAAGGACACTTGTCAAACTGCACTAGTACTGCTACCAATCTATGCGACTCATCTACGTGTAGCGGTACACCGACATTGATAAACCACGGGGAAATGTCTCTACTCCATAAAAGGCAAACTTTTGAGTGACGATATAAACATGACATTTGGTATGACGTCATTATTATGGTGCTTAAGCAAATGAGGTATAAATTGGAGTTTTCTTGCCAGTTAGTTGTGATTGTTACGAAAAACAGAATAACAGATGTAATTTTTAAAGTGGATACTTAAGATGAATAGATTTTCATCTTCTCGAAAGAAAAGCTTAACTTTTTTTTGAGCATTAAAATACAATTCACAACTCTTTCCTTTTCAACCTTTAGTAGTGTTTGTGAGTGAGTGAGTAAGTTCGTGAACAACTCTGATTTTTTCAGTTCTGAGGTAGGCGAGAGTGTCAAAATGTCAGCTATTTGCCTCAATAAATTGTACTATAAGAGCTCTGTGTCCAGCTTAAAACGAAAGCACTGTGGAATATTCAAGAAACTGAAGAAAGAACTGGGCTGGTAAGATTAATGGATAGTCAAATTGAGGGTAGTTATTAAAATATTTTTATATTTATATTATAATAAAATCACCTGATGGTTGATAGTCGTCCTGAAATGCGTACACGACAGCAAACGTGAGAAGTACGGTAACGACAATTGTTCGTTTCATATTCAAGTTGAAGTCTTGGATATGATTAAATCCGCCTTTTATTACTAATTTCAAATCGATAAATTTATTGTATACAAATAAAAATGTATACTAATATTTGTTGTATAGAAAATGACGACAACAATATAAACAACAAAAAGAGGATGCGGTGAGAGGAGGATAGTGCGCAACGAGGTAGCCGGAGTTTCCAGTTACAGAATAAGTCGTATGGTTGATATCGTTGACATGATTACAATAGATATTATCGACATCTTATTTGTAAACAAAATTCTAACTGTTATTCATATTTATCGATTTATTCTATTCTTCTGAACTACTCTGGTTCTATTTAATTGACCGATCGTTATGAAATGAGGTAAGATGATTGGTCATCATGGATGAAGCAGAATTCGACCTCGTATGCAACAAACAGAATATAAAGAAGACAAATCATAATTTATAACTCCTTAGCAACAAATGTCTAATAATTAAAGTAAAGTAGATACAAATCGTCCTGCAAATTCTATTTGAAAGGAGTTTAAAAGTGAGGAAAAAAACGACCTCATACTAGCTGAATTAGTTTGAATCGAAAGCAACAGTTTAGCGACCATATGTTAAAATCAATTACTTATATAGCTGTTTTTTTTTTAATCAAATTTCACATGAGAAATTGTTCAAAATCGAAATTTCTGCTGAAAGAAAAATTAAAATTGTTTTTTTTTCCTCACTTTCCTCAATTTTTAACATCTAATCGTCTAAATTACAAACAGAATTAATGCGACAAATAAAATTTGTTGTTTTTTCTCGTGTCTTGTCATCGGCTTAAAATAACGTTGTGAATTTTAGTGCAAATGAATAGGTGAAAAAAAAAATTAGAGAAAAAACTTCGTAATTGATGTGACTAATTGAGCTTTCTAATCCGTCCCTCATATAACTCATCTGATTTCGTCCGATGACGTCCTGACTGTTTTGTTTTTTTTCGTATAAATTTGAAAATGTTACTTTGTATTTGAAGTAAGATTTTTCAATGTACAGTATTTAAATGATGACTAGCGTTAGTAAAGATTTAGAATGAAAAAATTTTTAGGTAGATCACTAATAGATCAATAGATATACTATTATGCAGATATTTATGTAGGATATGAGGTAACGATACGATTATCGATACGATAGTATGCAATTTATTCATCAATAATAAAACTTATGATCTTTTCAATCAATAGCAGAACTTATTAGATATATTAATACGTTAGTAGAAAAATGACTAAGTTATTCAGTTACTCACTCAAGTCAAAAGACAGTAGTGCTTCTTTGTGCTTCGTATCGTTTTCAGTAGACGAAAAAACAAAACGAAGAATAACGTGAAAACATGAAGTTGAAGCCTAATGCTAATATGTTGAAAAGCTTGCTTGATTTGCATAATTTCCACCAAATGTTCATATTAGACACGTTTTGGACGAGTTGTCATCTCGTGGAATAATCAAAACGTACTATAAACGCATTATGGAGCGTCTTCATGCTATGAAAATCACACTGGTGAAATTTTCACTTACATGCTACAAGAATAGTTCTCATACGTCGTAAAACATCTTGTGAGTTAAATTTATTAAACTCATATTAACCTCAATTATCGATTTTTATTTAGAGAAACATGTAGATTAACGTTATTAATCCTTATTTATTTAATTATTAGATATAAATAAAAAGTAATGCTTGAGAGAAAAATGAAGAGCGATTTTGGATTAACAGTGATTATTTCGAAGCTTTTATCTTTCTATAAAACTCCGAGTCTAAACAGCACTTATCAATATTACGGAAAAGTTTTTTTCTAAGCAGAAAGAAAATAAGGAAGCACAGGTCCACTACAGTACTGTGAAGTACTGTAGCACAGTACTATGAAGTACTGTAGCACTGAATCACTTTTATTTCTTTTTCTATGTTTACTACTGATTTTACTAGTACTTTACAACCTTACAACCTTAAGAACCTGTCTTCATATTTGAAAGCAAAAAAAAAAACAATATATATTAAAATACGAAGAATATTTATTCAGCTTAAAAGTCTTAGTACGAAGGAGGGCTCGTTTGTCTTTCTAGTAACTCCATCACAAACCATTTTGTTCAGAGCGTTCTTGAGCTGTCATTAAGTTTAAGGCTAAAATTTATAATGAGTCATTGAGGGTGGAATAATCTATATTTGTAGATCAAATTTGTAAGACATTCATTTATTATGCGTTAAATTTTCGGCAACATCTTCAAAAAAAGCAGGAGATATTGTTGGAGAGGAAAATTCTGGAAAAAATTATTCTATTATCAACCAATGAAATTACCTCACTGAATTTCTCTCAGTATCTTCTCAGTTGATATTATTGATAATGATGTTAATAAAAAATGAATGTAGCTTAAATAACTCGTTTTTATTAAGTTATTCGTAAAGTGCATTTTTTTTTGTTCGCTTTTTCATCTGATCAGAGGAAAAAACGAGGCAAAATCATCAAAAAACCTCAAAGATTTGAGCTTAACAATAGATGGCTAATCACTTATCAAGTGAAATCCATTAACATCGTAAATTATTCTTATTCTTTTCGAATGAAACGAAGTTATTCTATTCTTTGATCTATTTTTCTCTCTCAAAAACTCTCTAAAACCCTAATATTTCTGTAATTATCGATCATTGCTCATCGATTTTTTTCTAAAACAAAGATATAAGGTTTTTTTTTTACTTTATATAGTTTACTTTAATGTTGTAAATACATTATCAATATATATTTTTCTAAATATATGATTGAATAGTAAACAAATTATATATGATAAACAAATAAATAATATAATAAACAAGTCGTAAACAAAAAAACAATATATGGTGTAATATGTTTAGCATTATATTGTTATAATATAAAATAAACATTAGCATTGATCGATCTCATTTGGCCGAGTGCCAAGCCGTTTTCATCATTATGATGTCACCTTTATTATTTATTTATAGAAATTATTTATATTTTAAATAATTGATAAAATACATATGGTAGTAGCAAAGCGTTTCAGACATTTGGAAGTTTTCTCTTTTATGATGAGTTTTCAATTTTTCGAACGTTTTGATTGGTTGAGTTTTTAACTAAGTAATCAATTCATTTTACCGATATTTAACTCATTGAGGTAAATGAGAGGAAATTTCACAATGTTTATATCTAGCGACCAATGTAAAAGATTAAAAAGCAAGTTTTTTTTTAATCGGTAATTTGTATAAGCATAGAATAATTGTAACTCGATTTATCACTATAGAGTCTAATCAGAATTTAGTGATGTGATGTGAGGTAAAAGTGAGGTAATCAAACGTCTAACAAACTCTACTTATTCTATGTGGTTGTTGTGAAGTCTATAGAATAAAATTTTAAGAAAATAAAAACAAAATAGGAGTTGAAACGGAAAAATTAGATTACGGACGAGGATCGACTAGGACATTTCTCTTTCTCGCTACCGTAGTTTTGTTGGTGTTCGTATTATTTTCGCATCACCCTCAGGAGAATTTCAAAACGAAATAGTTTTTGTCTATTTCATAAACAACTAATTTGTACTAATTAGTTATGACGGCAAAGATATCCTAGCTGAAATTTATGATAATTTGATTTTACTCTGAGGTTTGAGAGTCAAAATTATCTGTTTTTTTTTGTTCAGGTCAAGACTCTTAAAAACGCAATGAAGAATTAAAGTCGTTAAGGTTAGAAATATCACGAAAACGAAGTAAGGCACTGTTTAGAGTCTTCTGTGCTGATTAACTCTGAGGTTGATAGCTTTTAAGTATGTGGTTTTTACCACCATCGACGTATTATTGTTAGCCGTTCAGTTCTAAGCGGATAAAATCAATCTTTATTCTTCCGTTTTTTTTTGCTGAAGTGTTACTAAGCAGTATTAAAATTGTACTGCTGAAATGAAATTTCTACGTGATATCGTGGAAGTGAATGAGTAGGACCCTGGTCTATACAGTGACCTAAGTTGGTCACTAATTTTCACCTTATCAGACTCAACCGAATTTCTTTGGTACCAATGTACCAACCTCGGAGGTATGCGGTTTTGGTAGGCCTGCGACCGCAAACTGATTCCGGCATGCATGTCATTATAGCACCTCCACCATTGCCTCACCTCATTCCAGCTCAGGAATACTTTTCCGTAAAATACAATAGCATTTCTCATTGATTTCTTTTTTGTCAAGAATGCATATTTTTTTTCTAATGACATCAAAACATTCATTATTTTTCGCTAATTATTTCGTCGCTTAGATTCAATTATAAAGCTGAACGTTGTTGACGGAGGACAGCTTACAACTTAAAAGAAACTTCGAGATTATTACATTTGATAAATTTCGATTAACATTTGCATTTGAAACGAATTCGACTTTTTAATTGTGCGCTCTAGTTGGTGTTGCACTTACCGTACACTACCGTACCAAATACAGTACTCTCTCTGCGTGCACTCAGAATCTAAATGGACAATATTGGAAGAAAAACAAAAGCGCCTTATAATGAAACATTTGGTGAAATAGAAACTTCACGAAATGATTAAACTGAAAGGAATTTGACAATAATACAATGAGTTCTCATGAAAGAAATCCATTTGAGGAAAGTGAATAATACTGTACCCACTAGGCTTACACCTATTGGAATGACTTTGACCAGCCCTAAAATTCCTTGCTCTTAGTCTAGTCAGAAAAAAATTTTGTTGCTATGGCAACAAATCTTTTTTTATCGAGATGAAAAAAAAAAGACGAAATCTACAGAAAATGGATAGATTTTCTTCTTAGTAATTTATTTAGTAGAAGCCGCTGCATTGATACAAAGGTTCGAATCCGCACCACGGCTAACGAAACCTTTCATTTCTCTGTTGTTAGTAAGTAAGTGACCAGAATGATCACAAAAGTTATGCAACATTAACTCGAGCAACGTAAAGAATACCATTTGACGTCAACGTGTAGATGATAACTCGCAATCTGTCACCTTTATGATATCATGAAGAAGACGAATGCTCAAGCGTCAAGAGGATTGATTACGTCAATGCTTATCCGGCTTTATCCTCAGAACTCAATCAACCTCAATAGCCCATTCAAATAAATAAAGTATTTTCTATGACATTGCGAAGCACCATTAAACGATTCGCGTTCTAACAATATTGTTCATTTTTGGACGAACTATTTATGTAATGAAAAGCTCATGTTTTCACCGATCTCGAAAGCCTATTAAAGTACTAAAGACTTTCGATACCTCAATGAGTGACAAAAAAAACACAGCAGTTCAGAATAGTTCTAATTAGCTTGAAAATTTTCCTTTGTAATGGTCCCATAGGTGTTATCGATGTAAAATTGGATTTTTTACACCATCCAATTCTGACGACACACAAAACGACCTTAAAACTTACTTTGACAAATAACTGTGATTACAAAAAAACGATTAATATTCAAATTATTGGAGTGCACATAGAAAAGTGACAGTACGTGCGGATGTGATGCCTTCGATCAAAATAGTTAACACTGGTTCGATTCCGACCCCAAGTCTACGAAACCGAACGTCTTCCTTTCATACTAAGTGCTAGTAAATTGGCATCAGAAATATCATGAAAAGTTACGGATGATGATTGCTTCTCGTATAGCATACAGTTGAATTGACTCAATCACCTCATCTCTTAGGTATTGACCAATACCTCTAGCTTATCTTGCCTTAAGCAATTTCGATGATTTAAGCAACTTGAGGACGAAAAATCTTACAATTTGAGGAGAAAAATTATGTTATTATGCTTAATAAATATAAAAAATAAAACCAATTAAATAGATTGAAGAAAAAATACATTGTCGAAAAATATCCGATTGGGAATAATTGTGAAAATCATAGAACGAGAAAAAAAAAAACGCTTAGATTAAATTAATTAAATTATTGAAAAAGACATAAAACAAAAAAAACGAAAAAAAAACAGTTATCGACTATTTACAATGTATGAGGGATATTTTAATCAGTTATATAGAAAAGTTATTTTTATTTATTTCAGTTGAGGTAAATGGACGGATGAGTAAAATCGCATCTGAGTAATCCATTTCAAGTAGAGCACCATAATTGTTTGCTTATCTTGAAGAGGTAGAAAAAAAATGATTATATATGCTAGCAATAACAGGTCTTCTTTCAAGTAATACGATAGATAAGCTTTTCGTTATAAGCTGGATTTTTTTCTTTAGAGGTGAATAAAAATTTCTATTATAAAACATTCAAAGTACTGCTATCTGTACGATTACTACTACCATGAGGTTTGAGCTGTTCGAACCTTTGGAATAGGTATTAAGCTAGACTGCATCTCTTGCAAACTCTCTAAAAGAAGTGAGGAAAAATACGGATTGAGGTTATTCTATAGAGGCAAATGAATTATAAATAATAACTTCGACTTTATAATGGCTTTTACGTAGACGATACGATGAGAAAGAAAAAAAAGCTTAAAGTGCTTCATGATGAGAAGCATAAGGCGGATCTATTATGGCAAGAGGGTGGGTGGTACTCAAACATTAACTTCCGTCATGGCAACGAATACGTTGTCATCTTGTCAAAGCTTCAATCATAAAACTGAATTCAGCTGTTCGTCACGTTCTATGGCGTTGAACATCATCGTTTTCATGAAGGTGTACGATTTTACATAAACCACGTCAAGCTTTCCTTCTAGCTCTTTCCGGAAGCTTACAGTGCTCAGAATGCTTAACATAAAAAAAAACAACGATAAACAAGAAAATTTCTTCTTCTGTTCTTCTCGAACGTTACGGTATAATTATAATGTTTAAAATAATCAATAACTGGATTTATTCAAATGTCTTCTAATGAGTGAAAATTGAGTCATATCGATTGATGAAGGCTAGTTTCTTAGTCATTTAGAAAAACTACTAAGCATTCAATTTTTCACTTAAATATTTCACTTTTAAAATATGTTTTGATAATGATTCAATGTGATTGGCATAAACAGAATGTAGAAATAGGAAGGAGAAGCTTTAAATCACAAACGTCATCAGATTTTAGTAGAAGCAGAAGAAACTGGGGAGAAAGAAAAAAACATCGATGAATAAACAAGAAAACAAATAATGACGTCATCATTATGATATGTTTACGTGATTATCTTATAACGATAATTATTGATTGTTTAATTCTTGGTGAAAAAAAAAAACAATGAACTTCAGCAACTATGAATTCAGAATTCAGCTAAGATGACGAAAAAACTAGACGTATTCATTTAAGTATTTATGAGTTTCATCTGAGTAACACAGACATTTGACAACCAGTTCTCATTTTGATCGAGGAAAAAATTGATCTTAGAAAAAGCTCTATTATAAAAATATCGTTTTTAAAACACACAGAATAAAAAAGCTGACATTAAAATATTTAAGTAAAACGAGGAAAACATTTTCAAAAATCATTCTAGAAAAAAAAGAACCGGAAATTTGCATTATGCAAGCTGCATCGATGAAGCTGTCATAATTTATCAGATAAAGTCAACAGAAGCTTTTTCTCGTCAGAGCTTAATTAAGTTTCTAAAAGAAGAATATTTCTTCTGCAAACTTATCAACTCATTGAGGAGTACATTGTGTAGTACCAGGAGCTACTGCTTCGTTACGTGCAGACAGCTGAAATTCATCGGCAGACCAACTTATGTTCGTATCACATAGTTTCTAGTAAATTGATTGATATTGGAATGAATAGTATTTAGAATTTTAAAGAGGTTCATTACCTCAAGTGAGTGTATTGATAAGACTCACATCTAATAACGTTCAGGATAAAGACAAGCTTATTGCAGAATCTAAAAGAACTTATCAACAAGGATGTTCTATGTTTCTTCTTATCTTCTTCACTATTGATTTTAACTAGAATAATTAAACTCAACAATCTACTTTTCTACCTCAATTTATTCTAATTACAAGTTGCAAAATGCAGATTTTTTTTTTTGCTGTCTCATTCACTTTCAAGCAAAAAAACTTCCAAGAACTAAACAACGTATTTCATATTAGGTTTTGACTTGTAATAAAACAATATAAAATACATATTTTTTCAAAAAAGCTATAAATTTGGCGAAATACTGTGATTTTTACGCTCAAGAAGTATTTTTCATATGCCGTTCATTTGTTGCCTTTCAGCAATTTAGTGGGGACGCAGTAGCACAGTGGTGAAGGTGCCACAGTGACACGCACGCTCGATTCAGTTCTCGACCGCACCAAAACCATAAAGCCCGCCATCACTCTGTGTTCGCTTGGTGCGTACAAAGGTCAAGCTAGATATCTCTCTACCCAACTTGAGTCAAACATCGCATCCCTCATACAGACTTGGCTCACATACAACCATCACCTTTATGAAAACTAATGCTTAAACTCTTTTCCCTACAAGCATTGATCAAAGCCAAAACCTATCATATCTTAAACTTTGCGATTTACAGTCTCATGGTGGCTATAGAGCTAATCTCAACACAGTGAGGTGTCATCCTCAGCATGGACTCATTTGCTGGAAAAAGTTCAAAATTTCCATATACATATGGAAATCTGGCTAAGTGTAAGTCTAACTAAGCTTCTATTCCTAGCATGGTCGGTCAAAACTAAAAAGTCACTTTATTTGCCGGCCGGTGGAAATGTGACGATATCACTCATATCCATAATGGCTCACAACTGTGTGAGGTTCGTGAAATAACTTGTACCAAATGAGTTTATTTATTGAGGTATGTGCTCAAAAGCCTTCAGTTAGACGATTCTAGACGAAAGATAACTAATTAGACTAATTTGATGCATAAAAATGTTCTTAAGCAATACCATTCATAGATTGCGAAGTAATTTAATTGTTAAGGAAAAGATGTTCGACAAGTAATTATTAATTTCCTCTTTACAGCATTTATAACTTTAAGTGAACTCATTTGTCCTCGTCCAAACATGTTATTTTCATTGAATAATTATTATAATAGTACTAATAATAATAACAATAATA
>KN716194.1:274071-288092 GCA_000816705.1 Dictyocaulus viviparus | reverse complement strand
ATAATATTACTGATTTCCTCGACACAATTTTTTTCCCTCAATTATGAATTTAATGAATTGGAAAACTACGAACAGATTCCCAGTCGCCCCCAGGCCATTCAAGATCATCGTTTTTCTAGTCTCGGGACATCGGCACCAGGGATATCTGGGAGAGGTTAGTAGTACTGATCTGGTAATGAGCGATCAACTTAGGTCTCCTATCGTACTGTATAGTTCAGCTCGTATTAATTCACCTCCATTACATGAGGTAGAGCTCGCACGCGTAGGCGCCTCCAGCAACAGAGATTGATAAACGCCAGAGCGTATCTTGTCTTATTTTGTGGGATATAAAATTTTTTTCGTCGAGTTCTGTTTTAAGGATATTGCTGGGATTGAAAATACCTCAAACTATCTACGTAATAAATTAATCTTGAATGAATCGTAGAAAACATCCACTATATCGGAAATAAATGAAAACTCAAGTAGGTCATCGCTGTTAATGGATTGCTCAAACTATTTCTATCGCTATTGGATTCACTTAATACGAACTTTTAAAACTACACAGTAGAAAAATTTTCATATATAGAAGTTTGGTGGTAGACCGAATACCTCGGTAGAGCAGTAGGTAGAATTCAACTCAGCACTCACCGATTGACGTTCCGAGGATAATCGTGGTAAGCAAATGATGATTTGACTATCATCTGGATCACCTGTATCACTTGTATTCTCGTTGGTCAACGACAGTGTCAAGCGTTGAAATTGTTCAAATCAAATTTCTTCCTATCACGCTGAAGGGTAGCTCAGTGAGTTCCTCTTTCTATGAGGATTCGCTGAGCATCATGATCGCTTTCAAGGGCTTTTGTGAAGAGGTCAGACCATTGGGCTGGTGGCTTTCCTGCATTGCGTTTGGACTCCAATGGGATCCAATCGCTTACAGCACGTGTTTGCCGGACATCAATCATGCGTATCACGAATACGACCCAGCTAATCTTCAAAAGCTTGGCCTATACGGTTGCGTCTCTGATCTTCCTTTCTTTGAGTTGACTCAAGCTTATCGGAAGTAATCAATATTCAAAGAATTTTAAAAAAACTGGACGTGCTAGGATATGTATTCCTTCAAAGAAATAGTCCTGTGGATGTTCAAATTTTATAAGAAAGAAAACACATTTTGCCGATGATTTTTCCCAGATAAAAAAATCCTTGAATAAGCTCTTGTTCTGTACATTTTGGTGGTTTAAATGAGGTAAAAATCATAGACTCAAAGAACTTCTACTTGTAGGATGAAGCGTTAAGTGCTGACATGTTGAGCCATAGGATTCCGAATTTCATGTATGCTTTTTCTTCAACGTTGAGATTAAATACGCTAAGCTTAAAATCTTCTATGATGCTTTGGAAACAATCCATGTTAAGCTTCTAATAGGAACCACTGCAGCGCTAGATGCCCTCAAGCTAACCGTGTCGCTTATTAAGAAATAAAAAACGTTATCGTAGAAATTTGATTTGATAAGGTTTTTTTTTCTGCTACAGATGAAATAAAAATTATTCGACAGAATCGGACATAAAACGATAAAGCATGGAATACATTAGAGCTTTGATCGTATAAAAGTGAATATTATTAGTAAAGTGATAGAATAAATAGAACAGTATAATGATAATCATAAATATTTGAGGAAATTTGAGGAAATGCATTGTTGCAGTGATAACGAATGTACTCAATTTGACTCTTCAACTATTAAAATTGATTTTTACTCGTACGAGGACAAAATCTATTAATATTGGTATGATGCAAAATATACCGGCTTGATAGAAAAATGCAATATTGAACTGTTGAGGAGGCAAACTATGAGTTTTAATAGCTTAACAAATTCTAATAGAATCGGATGCACTCAAAGAAAAGCAGTGACGTCATAGCGATTAATTGATTACGCCGAGTTTCGTAATCCTCAACGATTATCAGCAGTGATCTTCTTATGTCAAACATAGTTTATTTCGCTCGCTATAGAACTATTCAGTTATATTTTTTCAACTATTTTAAAAGAATATTTATTAATATTCAACTTATTGTTAAAGAAATTTCTATTCAATAAAACATATTGAAGTGAATATCGAATAGAGAGTGCAATTCATTGAGGATCAATAGCAAAAGCTCGGCTTATCTTTATATTCACTATTCGTATAACCTCATGAATTTGAGGTAGATATGGATTAGCTTGGATTATGAAAATATTGAGGTACTAGGTGATACCAGAGAGGTAAATAAGTACTATTTATGCTTCAAATTTGTCGTTGTCTACAGATTTTTTTCTTTTTGTTGAAAAGGTGAAGCTCGATAATTGTCATAATAAATCCTCCCGAAAAAGTTAAACGCAAAGACAATAAAACAGATCGTTTGAAAATAAAAGAAATAAATCCTTTACGAATATATATATAAGACTCAATACTCACTGAGTGAATATACTATATTCCAGTTACCGTAATCCGAGTAAGGTGTTTCCTCTTTTTTTTTCTTGACAACAAGAACAATTTTCCTTTTTCCATCACTCAATTTCTCATCGAAAAAAGAACCTCGTGACAGAATAATTTGTAAGATATTCCTAACGTATTCCCTCATTCACTCTAAAATACTAATAGAGCAAAGATAATGTAATAACGCTACGGGCAACGTTAAGAAAGTTAAGCTGAGTTTTTGGGTGTTGATCCTCCTCAATCCCTCTGGAATACGCCCACGCATTTCGATTCATCGTGATATTGTGGAGGTAAGTTCAATTGCATAATACAACACTCTGAGGTGATTTTGGGCTAAAGATTACGTTTACAAAGCTAGTTGTTTAGAGAAGGAATGTTATAACTCATTATTAACTCCGTTCTAAACAAAATCCTTGCTATTTTTCTTGCATTTTGTAACAAAAATATGTAAGAATATTGATTTAAGAAATATTTCTGCTAGCCGATCTTCATTACGATTCGTTAGGAAAAGAGGTGAGGGAAAAAAATGCCCTTTACTCAAAGCAATCAACGAAAATTACAATAAAATATTTCCTGTTGGTTGTACCTCGGTATTGAACAATCAGTAATGAACATTTCTATCCATACAGCTAGAAAAAAGAAACCAGATCTTAAAAAATCACATATTTATATTTTTTTTTTGAGGTAAAAGCTGACATCAAAACTTATCACCCAAATAGAAGCTATCAATCTTTCAACTCTCACCGATTTTGGGAAGAATTTTGCATAACTTATTATTAATGAGGTTTTAGAGGTGATTTGTTTACTTTATCTGTTTTTTTTCCTTTCCACTATAACAACAAACATCAACACATTCTTTTTTTGAATGGTAAACAACACTTGAAAGAAGAAAGGAAACGAACGCCATGAGGAAAGAAATAAACGAAATGTTTACGTGTCGAAAGGAAAACATACAGTATAACGAGGTAAATTATTTACAGCCTGAAATCAAAAACTGAAATTGTCCAAATGTCAAAACATTGGTGTAGATAATGAAGTAGCTGAAGGCGTACGGGGGATCGATGGGACCATCGAATAAGGGACCATCTATTTTTTGCGAGGATATAAGAAAACGAGAAGAAGCGAACATAATAGACTCATAGAAAAAAAAATTTCCTACTGATAAAATCAATAAAAGTTATATTTTTTTCCAAAGATTCGAACGAAATAAATAAGCCTTAAAAAATGTAAAGCAATAAATTTTACCTCAATTCAAAGGTTCCATTTCGTCACCTACATTTCTTTCTAGTCGTATTTCTTTTCTTATTTTGTGTAAAACTAAATTATTCAAAAGAAACTATTTGAGTTTAAAGAATTTGAGGTAACATAAAAGGTCTCCTTCGATTAACTATCACTCAAAATGCATATCAACAACAAGTGAAATTTTCACTGAAAAGCATATGGAATAATCATTGTCGTAATCTATATCCCTTTGGAGATGGGCCGTCCCTCGTTTTCCTCACAATACTGTGAACGTGTTTTATAGTAATCTATTTACTTTTGATGATTACAGCTTTTCTTTCATCTAATCAATATTGCTTAACCTTTCAGGTTTTACTATCATAACAATCTACCAGGTACTATTGAAGGATTATAAGCTTGGATTGCTTGAAGGCGGACTCGTAACTTCGTCTACTGATATGAACTCACTGCGGCTCATTCCACCTCTACTTTACATAACTCTTAAGAATTTTTCTTAATTTATTATTATAATATAATACAATATTATAATAAATATTAGCACCTTGATGCAAAGGAAAGACGCTATTATCCAGGATCGCATTATATGGCTGAGAATGACATCATGGTGATGAGGAGAAAAAGCCTTTCTGCGACGTAATATGTCCATAAATGATATGTAAGAATGATGAATTTGACTTAAAAAAAAAAGTGCGGTGTACTTACTTTCATACCGGACAACTGGTACCGGATATGGATAACTCGTACGAGAAAATCACCAGCGATAAGCAACTCGTACTCGTGATTTAAGCGAATGACGGTAATTAAAATGTTTGAAAGTGTAACCACTACACTATTATCATCACGTTTAACGAGGTTAAAGCTTCTAAACATCATTTAAGCTTCTTCGAGTTGCTGTTTAATAATATAGAAACTTTTTAACGTAATAAGAACTTGTCAGGTTCGAATCCACTCTCGATTATATTAAAAATACAAGAAGGAATTAACCTAAAACATTTGTCTAAAAAGAGAAATCTTCTTTTGACGTTTATCGTTGTGGTATGCTCGAAGTACAATTTGTATAGGATAGATCCATTGTATGAGTTCAAGCTTGTATTCATCTACGAATGCAGATAGTAGCCGTTGGTCACAAAAATGATCGATCGCCTATCGTTTGTGTGGTTGTCCGAGATGAAGCGTTTTCAATTGTAATATTGTACTTACGCTTTTTGTCTTTATGTCATTTGATTTATTCCGTGATCAACCTCTTTAGGATTCTAGAAGCAGTAGATTTTATACTAAATACTACCAGGATCTGCTTAGAACCTAGATAAGTAATAAGAAGCAAAGCAAAATGTGAGGAAATCATTGAAGAATAACTCTAACTACTAATCCTCACATGTTGAAGAATTGGATTCGGCGCTTCTACCGTGCTTTCATCAAGATGTATACATAGCTATCGTGTCGTATATTTCTTTGAATCGTTGAAATACGATACAATTTAAAGTTCTAAGATATGTGATTGTTAAAAATGCCGACGGCAGTTTGGAAATTACTGCTTAAGCGTTATTCTTTGATATGGTGAAAAGAGTTTTTTATGTTGTTAAAATGTTAATCGACTTTTCCGCATAAAATACGCTAAGAAAGGCTACTGAGTTCAACAGATGAGCCTGACGGTTGGTTTTCGGTTTGAAAACTGCTCAATGCTGCCTCAGTAGATACCAATAAAGTGTATGCTGCTTTAGCTTCTGTTTGGCTTCCTTTTAAAGTTGGTACCCATGTTCATCAAACATCCATATATATGAGTAGGAGGTGATCGGCATAATCAAAGACTCATCCAGCTCAAGTTGTTATCTTTCGTATCATCGTTTTCCACTGAACTAGGCAATTACCCTATTTATGCGCGGTAAAATAATATCTTCTGAATTGAGCTTATTCATAACTGCCATCACTCTGGTACGCCTTTTAGAAAATATGAGGTTATCATCCGAGTAACGAGGATTCAATTAAGGTTCCAAGTCAATTCACGCTTATAGTGGACTATGATGATGATCTCATCTTTTTCTTTTTTCAGTTAAAGCAGATAGCGAAATAACAACATCACGCAAATCCCGACGGTACTTCTTCCCAGACAAGACTTTTTCATGTTACTTTGAGCGAATTTCTCAGCTTATACTAATGCCGATCTTTATGCAGTTATGTATAATAAGTGATATTGATTATCATTCCTCTTTGATGTTCTGCAGCGAGATCAGAACTCAGTTTCCTTCTCTTTAATCTTCTTAATGGTGATACGTTATGACGTTTTTGTTAGAGAAATTGAATCGAATCCGGCACAGAGTCGAAGTTATAAGCTACAAGTGATTTGCAATCTTCGATCGTGTCCTCATTCACCCACCAATCACAGGAGAAGAGAATTTTGTTGAGAATATCTCAGTCATGCACGAGCTGTTCTGCTTTTTCCGGACGATGATAAAAGCTGTGTTTTCAGTTTATGACCGAATCGGAGGCTCGTGCATAAGAGAGCATTTTGATCGAATGCCAAATCGAGGTTGGTAGTGAGGTATCAAAAAAGAAACGCAGTTATCTGTGCATCAGAATGCCATCGAATTTAGCATTGGATTTTGCGTTGATGGTTTTTTTTCTCATTAATAGTTTTGGTTTGTATATGTAACGAGTAGAAGAAAGAACACCAACGTAGTTTTGTAGGAATTTTTCGTTCAACAAGGAAAAAAAAACCCAATGTAAAATTCAATAGAAGTAAGGATTACTGTATCGCTATGAGAAAAAAAATCGATATTATATTGATTAATCTGACAATTATCATGGAATCCCATTGAAAACAATGTGAATAGTCGTCACTGTTTTCATTTTGTATTTAGATAATACTGTAAATAAATAAATAGTAAATAAAGTTTGAATAATTAGTATAAATCCGTCGTAGTCCATTTGAGAAACGAGGATAGCCTCCTTTTTTTGTAACTCATCACGTGAAATGTGCTTTAAAATGAAAATGTATTGTGACAGAATTCAAAAAATTTTAACGAAATAGATCAAAAACGATCAGTAGATCAGATTCATTTTATTCCAATGTGTTGAGAAAAATCAATATTGTATATTTTATTTCATTCTGCTATCGAATTTTTATTGTAATTCCTTGACAACTACAGTAGTAGGCTGTCAGAATCCATTTTTCTAGTCGATCAAATGGCAAACTTTTGCGAAAATCAATACTTATTTTTATTATGTAAATATATTATGTGAATGGAAAAAAAACATTAAAAGTATATCGTCTGTAACAAATCCGATTACAATTAGTAACGATTCTATTGAAATTCATAGATATTGATTTTTTTCAAGCTCTATAAATCAGTAGTGCTAATGTAAATTACGAATCGCTAATTAAATCTTTAACAAAAATAATAAATGTGAAAAAAAACCTGTATTCATAGAATTCGTAAGTCAAGACGGCTTCGTTACCGTAATCCCATATTTATGTTCAAGCTTTATTCGTTATCAAACACTTGTCAGCATCTTTCATACTTTCCTTTTTTTTTCCTTTCCTCCTCTAAGGTCACTCACAATCCTCGAAGCTCTAAGCCGAATTTGTAGAATTAACAAATGAGTTATGTTCGAGGATCGAAGGTTTCAGTTCAAACAATGTTTTGTGAGGATTCAAATTGTACCAGCATATCCTATCATGAGTGATAGAATAAAATGAATAATTACGAATGATTATTTGTATAATTTTGACGGATACTTAGAAAATTAGCCGATCTAATCGATAAACAACATATTGATTTTTTAACGTCCTATAGAAAAGCATAGCACACTAAAAAAATATCACTCCTAACATATTTCAATAAGTTATTTTATAATTTCGTCAACAATCGTAAAAATTTTAGAAACTCCTCGAAGGCCTACGGTATTTCTTAAAGTATGAAAATTTTCAGGATACTGTAAGAATTACTACCCTCATTGGTTCTAGCACTGAAGCATATTCAAGCTTAATCATTTCACAAGACTGAATGTTTCTACAGAATGTCAAATTTTGCGTCGTAACAGCAGGGTGCTTAAGCCTTAAACTCTGTTCGTTCCTCACGATGGAAAGAAGATTCACGTCATCGTCTCCAACATAACCTAATGAACCAATCGATTTTAGTATTCATCACAATCCTGATGAACAAATAGGAGGCGCATTGAGGCAATATTCTAATGATTCTCGTCAACGACTACACGTCATTACAACGTACAAGTATTCCTGAAAAGTCGTTTCTTTCTTCTCCTAGTAGGATTACGAATCAAAAAATCACTTCCGCAAATAAACGTCTTAGGATACTGTAATACTTTAGTCATAAAAACTTTATCGATTTTATTGATTGTATATTCCAGTCATGATAATTATATTGATCTGTGAGAATTAATACATTGAACTCCGTGTAAAAATTTCGAATAGTTTTTCTAGGTACAAAAAGAGTCTTCAAAAACTGAAAATGAGGTCGAAATTGAGAAGAACAAACAATTTTAGCTCTATACGAGTGATGAGAGTGAAATGAAAATGAGGACTACGTATTCCTGAAACCTTAAAAATATAAATTGGATTTTTTTATCGACATTTTTTTACTAGATTCTATTGCTAATACAATTTTAATTTACGAAAAATAAATAAAATCTAATAAATATTTTCTTAAAAATATGCTAATTTTTAATTTTTATAAGAATAATGGGCTTTAGCATTGTTGAACGAAAAGCTTGAAAAGAATTTAGCGAATGGTCGGCGAATTGTTTTTGAAGCAAAAAAAAATAGGAGATTTTTGATATTAAAAATGATTTCTCTTTTCTGAATTGTAATATTGTCGATCGATATTTTTTTCTTCTCGCTTCAAGCTGATTAACATATCATCTACACAAATTTTTCTGTGAACGCTACTGTCTATACTGTAGAGCACGTATCGATTAATGGAGCGATAAAATCAATAATGCATCTTTAGCAACGATATTTAAGCAAAATTCCGAAGAGCTCAAATTTCTTTGTGCTGTACAAGTATATCTATGTGAAGGACGTATGACGACATATATCCTATCGTGAGTTATTCAAGAAACTCATTACCAAAACTACCTCATTCCATGAAAGCATCATCATCAACATTAAAAAAGGAGCTCGAGGGAAAGATCATCTTAGAATGCTCAAACTATGTTTACCTAGGTCGTCTAATCAATATAATGAACGATATGGCACCAGAACTCAGCAGAAAGCAGAAACGAGAAGCTCAAAAGACATCGAAAGCACAAAGTTTCCAGCCGACCTTTTTGACAGTAACAGCTCTTTCCGTCTTAACGCATACCTCGGAAAGTTGAACATTACAAAGATTGGATGAATGTTCACTGAGCGTAATACAAGTATGCCCTAACCTACCAGGCCAATTGCCGGACCTCTTCACGAAGGTCTTAGAAAGGGATCATGATGTTCGACCAATTCCTAGAGTGAACCGAGCTCATTGAACTACACTTGCGCGCGATAGGAACAAATGGAAGGTTTACTGGCGCCCAGTCGACTCTGTCGATGATCAACGAAAATTCAGGTGATCCATGTGATCTGATGTTGATGATTTTGTGCTAGTAGTCATAAGCTCATTTGTATATTGAAATAAATTGAACTTTTACCTCATTTAGAAATTAAGGGTGAGGTATTTAAGCCATATACTCGCATAATTTTTGAGTTATGCGCGAATATTTAGCTTGTTGATCAAATAAGCTGTAGGTATTCTCGAAAAAGTCACTATATTTGGCCGTTGATGGCCTCCCTGATCGATATTGCGATGTTTCAATGAATAAAAAATATAAAATAATAAATGAAAAATCAATAATCTAAAAATCTACTCGCATCAGATCAGAGTTAGAATGGAAATATTACTAAATTTATCATCATCGGCTTTGAAACGTGTTCGACTAGTGGACTATTTATGCATGAAACAATTGTAGATAAAATGAGGTCAACATCTACAAGACTCAGGAATCGGAGTCATGAGTAATAACGTTGTTTTGGAGTGAATTTAGATGACTAGATATGACAATTTAGAAGACTCAGCTGAGGGTAGAGCGGCAGTTCAATTCAAGCTTACACAAAAAAGAATTAGTACTTGAGTACAAAAAAGGTATCTACAACACCTCAGTGATTAGAAATTAATTTCCTCCTCTTAAATAACAATTTGCATTACAAATGATATTGCAAACAACGATTGCAATGAGGATCATTCAAAATTCATTGTAATTTTTTTCCTCGTTACATTTATAAAACGAAATAAAAATATTTTTTTCACAATTTTTACTAAATTTTTCTGATGCATGAGTAAGTAAATAAGTAAAAAACCTTAAGAGTTCGGTAAGAAGTTAGAAGTAGAAACAAATAAGAGAACTCAAAACAACCTCAAAATATTTTCATCTAACGGGCTTTGTGAATATTTCAAAGTTTTTTTTTCTAAGAGTTAAAGAGTTATCGTTCCTCAAATTTACTCAACGTTGTTATAAACTGAATAGCAACATAATCAGATAAATGCTATTGGTTATAAATAAAATATTAAGGAATAAAATGCATCACTTTTATCTGAATGGGAAATTTTTTTCCGAGTAAAATGTTGCAGTGTTTTGACGTATTCAGTTAATGATATGTAAATTTTATGCTTAAATGATCGATCGATACTCATCTATATCATTCGGACAGTGATGCTAACGTGAAGCATTCGTTGAGTAGTGGTGATGGTTTTCAGTTATAAAACTTCATTTCCCTCAAAAACTCTTCGTTTTTGAAAAAAAAAAATCTTACGTTCGCTAAAGTTATAAAGTTTAATACAATTTAAATAAATACAGAAAAATAATCTAGTTATAAATTTTTCTTTCTTTTAACGTACGTCGTTTCTTTTTTTATTTTTTTCTTTTTACAGCAGAACGGATTTCATTATCATATGAGGATTAGGAGTTATTATTGAGGAAAACTCTTACTTTTCTTTTCAAAAGACATATCGTTTCCATGGATAGGATTTATTATACTAATATTACTGAATTTTCCTCTTTTTTTCCCTCAGATATTGACAAGATGGATTCATTTATACTACTCATTCATAAAATTAATGGAAAACTGTAAAGAAAAAAAGACCTCAAAACATTTTGCCAGACTAACATTGAGGTATAATTTTATTCAATTTGACTTACTCAAAAGTAACAGCAGTCAATTAAATGAATTTTAATTTAAATTTTCATAAGAGTTTTGAAAAACCTTTTAATCAAATTGAATGAATCAATTGAAAGATTTTGAAATTTTCGAGGTATAAAACCTATAGAAAAAAGTTGAGTGAAATTTTATTGCATTATGAGGTGGGTGGAGAAAAAAGCAAGGAAGTATAATATCTAATGTCCTCTCTTATAAGAAAAGGAATCAATTGAAATCTACTGATAAATGCTACAATTAAGATGAGGTGAAAAAAATATGATATGCTGACATAAAAGACAAGTTACCTCAAATGAGGTAGAAAACGTGTATTATTATGATCTGTAATCGTTATAGACTTATCCAGAATTCCTCAATTCAATTATTCATTTACGGAATCCACAACAAACGTGGTTATCTATGCGCATATTTATGACACTCTCGTCAATCTAAACACTGATATACCGAAAGTGGTTATGAAAATGAGGAATGAAATGAGGCCAATTAGATCCGAATATCCTCGTTGATATGGTTTTATTTCACGTCATCTATATGTAAATGTAATTGTACCTCGTTTATATGATTACTAATATAAATCGCACTCGTTGTAACATTGATACGGTAGGAGCGCCAAATTTTATCTGTTCAATGAGTGATTAGAGTTATTTCCTTATTCATTTCCTCAATCATCACCTTATGCATTATCACTTGATAAAGTGCTAAGCACTTAATCACAAAATCCATTGTTTCTAGAGCTATTTGCGTTTGGTTGGAGATAATAAGCTTTTATCTATACGTTAACAAATCTGCATTAAGCTATAGTGAATATGAAAAGGATTATTTATGTAAATTATAGAATGATTAAGTTAAAAACAAAACAAAAAAAAAACAAAAAACAAGCTGTTGGTGTTCTGTTTTCATCTGATGTCGTGACGTTGAGCTAATAGACACCATTCAGAAGAGAAAAACGAAACATGATCTATGACATGACTCCGATTTCTAAGCTAATCAAGTCCTTTGTATTCCTCAACTCGACGAACACATATTTTACATAGCGTGCTTAAGACAACAATACATTATCGATTGTTTTGACATATTAAAAGTCCTACAAACCGAAATCGTACGTGAAAACGATTTATTCATTTGCTAGTGAAACGTAATGCAGTGACGATAGTTGTAACCATGTTGTTCAACACCAGACGTTCTTCTTACTTATTATTTCACAACTGTACACTTGTCAATGTTGCTGAACTAACTTGTCAGTGTTGCATGAAACTAATTCTGATACAGATCATACTGATCTTGCAGTTGAACTGCTTCACTTAAGTCTTGAGTTCTTAGCTTAAGTTCTCATTACTAGAGTCAGTGAATAAATTAATTCGATATTATAAAGAAAACTGATATCATCATGGTTAAACACCGTAAACTGTTGATCTGATCAATATACAATCATTCTTCACCATAATTCCTAATGTGATAAAATCGAGTCACGAAGGAGAAGAATTTGAAAAACTTCTGCATCAGAAATTGTCCTGCTAAGCATCGAGAACTCTTTAGATGGTTCAGAAGTGACGAACTCCCTTCGATCCGGAAATGATGGTGATCAGAGATGAGAACGAGGTAAAACAATAGTAAGCTTTATTACACTAAATAGATCTAAGTAGTATTTATTTTGTAACTTGAATAACATGCGATGGTCTGGAACCTTTTTTGTTGTAGGAATCACTACTACAAAAACGTATTCTCTTTGTAGATATACTGTAATAGAAAAGCTTACGACCTCACTTAGAGATTTCCTTGTTCCTCCGCTTATTGTCTCCTATGCTTTACTCATATCACCAAAACACCTCAATAACTTAGTGTTACGGTTTCAAGATGCTGGTCCACTGCTTTTAGGCTGCTTCATATAACTTTTAAACCAGGAGAATATTTTTAGGATAAATTTTTTATCTCTTCTCTCTTGATTTGATGATTCACACGGACAGCTCAAAGCTGATGCCAGAAAATTAGTGTGGTATAAGCTACAAATAAATATGTGTGTGACGACAATTGACACATCAGCAATGGCAGCGTTTCAGGCACAAGTACGATGTGATCTCTGTAATCAGATTCCTTATTAGTTCGATTTCTTCTCTTTCGCACTATGACTTTTTCGTGAACTGAATTTTCTTCCTAATTACGTGCATGCAAATTTTCTTCCGCCTCGTTGAGTTCACTGAACGTTGTCTCTGATTTCACTCCTCAAAATAGATTCTGATGAAAAAGAAGATTTCTAGTAGTCGACAAAACTTAGAACTCAGGATAAGTGGTGCTTCTGGTAAAGAGCAATGATCAAAGTCAGGTTTTGGATATGGCCTACACTGGAAAGAACCTTTTTTTGAATCTTGTTCGCTTTTCTGGTTATGCTTTATGCAAGATCTTCGATATGCGCAGAAAGATACTCTTCGTTAAAAGCTTTTAAACTAGACTCAACCAGCATATTGAAAGGTAGTTATGAGAATTATTGCAGTCATCTTTTTGAATAACTTCAGACGTTACACGCATTTTTGCTGTGGGGCTTCCCTCTAGACTACAGCTTTCTTCAGGACTTCTATCGCAAAACGAAATTAAGATAATAGAATTTCAAGCTGTCTCATTCTAGCGAAGATTTTTGGGGCTAAGATGGAAACTATGAAACGAGAAAGTTTAGAAAAGGATTTTTTAGGTGTCGATCTCATACCGTGGCGAGATGTGATAGCTGTCCATATTCTTTCATGAAACGGACAGCGGATCAATATAAATGAATGGATCCCCGTATTCCTTTAGACGTAATCATTTTTTGGTTGCCTCCAGCAACCTCTTCTACTTTTATCGATACTGTGACTGTACTGAAGTATGTTCAAGCTGTAATTTATATCTCTTCTAAAGCATCTTCTGGTTGGTGATGGAAATGTGATATGAAGCGGTTTCGGCACGAGGCGATTGTAAGCTTTTACATTCAACTTGCAATTTTTGATCGTTTCCTCATTTATTTATGGGAGTAGAGTATTTTTTTGAGGATATCTTCGTCATACACGAAATGCTTTGCTTTTCATGGAAGATGATGAGAATTGTTTCTTGGTTTATGGCTGGATTGGTTCTTTTGCACGTTAAGAAGCTGATCTAATCGATTAGA
>KN716194.1:255525-273971 GCA_000816705.1 Dictyocaulus viviparus | reverse complement strand
AACCGCTCTTCCGTTTTTAGGTTTTTAGTACGAAAGGAAAAATAGTTGAAGTTAAAAACTTTATGATTGTACGGTTTTTGTTTTGTTAGTACTTCTTTTTTTGGTTTGTTTTTTATTTTGATTTTTTATTTGTTTAATGTTTTTTTGGATTTTAAAAAGCTTTTTTATAGAAAAGTGAGAGTTTTCGAGAGGGGGTTTTTGAATGTAAAAAAGATTCAATGTTCTTTTAGGGTTCAGTTTTTTGGTGCCTCCAGCAACCTCTTCTACTTTTATCGATACTGTGACTGTACTGAAGTATGTTCAAGCTGTAATTTATATCTCTTCTAAAGCATCTTCTGGTTGGTGATGGAAATGTGATATGAAGCGGTTTCGGCACGAGGCGATTGTAAGCTTTTACATTCAACTTGCAATTTTTGATCGTTTCCTCATTTATTTATGGGAGTAGAGTATTTTTTTGAGGATATCTTCGTCATACACGAAATGCTTTGCTTTTCATGGAAGATGATGAGAATTGTTTCTTGGTTTATGGCTGGATTGGTTCTTTTGCACGTTAAGACGCTGATCTAATCGTTTAGAAAATCTAGTTACCGGTGAGGTGTCAAGAAGCACTATTTCCTATTCATCAGAATGTTCTCGGATTACGCATGAGTCCTGTCACCAGTAGACTTTTGTGCTCAACGGCAGTATTCATTATTCGTGAATAATGAATAACGAAAAAATAAAGACTTACTGCAGGACAGCTATCTCATAATCATATTCGTTGATAATTGCTATTTTTATCTTGAAGCCTTCAATATCGAATTTGTAGAACTACTCATCGTTTCATATCACTTACTCAACTTATTGAAAACACGTCCAGCTTGCCTTCATAACCTGTAGAAATGGTGAGGATCAGTTAACGATACTGGCTATCTGTTGAGGTAAAACCTTCAAAGAAAGATGAACAAAGCACGCTGATAAGACTTTGTATGGCATAATTCCATAAAGCCACAATAAAGCCAATGCTTCCGACATTTGTGAAGAGAGAGTACGCTTCACAAACGAAATCGGTTCTGTTATTCAAATGACACTTTTCTGCTTTTCGTTTTTCATAGGGCTATTCTATAGAATTTAACACTATCAGTGGCTTCGAGAAGTGTCTAAAGGTTGATAGATGTAGAGAGTATCTTGATTTTATGGGTACAGAACTCGAAGAGGACTCTTTGGCTTGTGATTTGTGTTCGCAATTAATCCGTTCTTAATGGCGTCCCGTTGAACCCGACATTTGATGACCTTTAATAGTCTGCCCTATTGTTCAAAGTAAAAAGTACAGCATATTATGAGCGGTACTTGAGCAGGTGTTTATATATTGGTCCATGGAATCCTCATGAAGACAACCTCAGGTTGTTTACAAGAACGCCACTTTTGCGGATCGTTCTAACGACACACATGAGCTGGATCTTTTACGTTGTAAAATATAAGTTGGAATACGTCTAAGCGTTAATCAATTCCTGTTGCCTGATATGCTTAGGTACGGTTTGAGGGCGGTATTCGAATGCGAGCCTCGTCTATGCAACAAATTTGAATTGACCACATTTTACCAATTCTGTGCGGCTTATCTTTCCCAGATTTCTCCATTACCGATTTTCTGATCTTGGAATGATGGCTAGTTTCGTAGAAAGATGGGTGCGGACGGAAACTTGGGTACGATCATTTGGTCTTGTGTACCACTATGTTTAACAACGTGGAATTAGTTTGTATCAAAACTATCACCATTCGCCTTTACTTTACGGTGTGTAAGAATGCCCGACTTTCCAGCTTCGGAGACGCTGCTGGAAGAATGCGATAAGCATTTTGAAGAAGATGTATAACTGTCATAATCAATAGATTCAGAAATCTGCAAAATTCGGTTTGTTCTTCTCAGCAGTCTCTGTATTATTTCTAACGTTCCTTAAAAATTGGACTTGGAAAATAGTGTTGTGTGTCAATCAGGCCTTCATCAATAAGTGTTGAGTATATCACTGGAATGATATTGTAGACTCCTCTGCACTAGGGATGATGCTGTCATGCAGAATCTACGTCTTCCCTAATAGGACTTACAACTTTCATAAAGTCAAAATGGGACATAGTTTAGTGCTCAGAACACATTTATCACCTCAGTCATTACGACAGTAGCCATTAAAATTCGAGGTAACTAATTGCTCTGCGCTCCATGCCCTAACTCTATTTCTCTGCGCTCTACACCAAAAAATTTTGTTGCCATGCAATTTGGGAGCCTCCACAAGCACGAATATTTGGAATGAAGCATATACTTTTTTGGTAGAGTTCTCTTACTTTTGTTATTACGACGACCTAGAAATGAGGACTTTGCTGTCATTGCACTTTATTGATTTACTCAAATAGTCGAAGATGTTTGTGTTGATCTTCATGAAACATATTTTATTTTCAACGAGCTCATTACAGACAAAGTATCGCAATCATTTTTGAATCAGTGGCACATCTGATACGGTGAGACTGCAGTAATATGGATGAGCTCGAGGTATACTGCCTCATTAATGCGTTTATAAAACCTTGTAGTAAAAAATTTTAGGTGCTGAACAGACTTTGCAAAGAATTAGGAGAAAGTACCGATCCAGCAATTAGAGCCAGAGCTGAGCAGAATCTTGCAGAACTTGTAGATTCCCCACAATGCCTTCGACGTTGCATGTTACTGCTGGAACGGGGCGATGTACGAATTATGCATTGAAGAGACCTGATTAGAAGAAATTCATTTTTTCTGAGAATTTCGAAATGAATATCTTTGCGGAATTGTGAGCAATTTCAGTTGCCTTATGGGCCGGTTGTTGCCAGTAACACTTTGATGAAACTGCTAAATTCAAAAACTGGTATTCTAGTCGACCAGAAACTCGAGCTAAGTATGTTTTGTGGGTTAATTTGATTGGATGGATATGTCTCAAAGAAAGGTTTCTACTAATAATAGTTGGAGGCTTTTTGGAGAACTCTGAGTCACTTTTGCAATTTCATATCGAATTGTAAGGTGTTAGTGAAATTTATACTGTTTAGAAAAGTGTTTTTCAATTGTTAATGAAGCTATTCAGGTTCGGATTACTTCATAGATTTTGCTCTACTAATGCTCAATACTTTATGCTTACAGGCCGTTACATACTGAACTTACTCGGAACGCGTTCATCATCACTTCCCCCGTTCATAGTTTCATCCTTATGCCAGCTGTTTGCGAGAATAACAAAGCAAGAGTGGACATATACAGATAGTAGTGACCGTCATGTATTTCATACTCCTGTCTCAGAGATGATAACAACTATTGACTTGGTTAGTATTCAATAACGTATAGACAATGGCTTTTTTTCTATTACCCAAAAATAAGTAAAACCTGAAGACATGGCTTAGGTTTAAATGAACAAAATAAAATCTAGTTAAGGGTTGATGGCGTGCATTTGGTTGCTTGTGGAGGGATTGTGCCGCTTCAGGATTTATAGAAGCATTTTTGTACGTTCCTTCATTTTTTAAGCAACAAAATTTGTTTCTTGATTTTTCAGAATGGTGGCAATCAAAGCATGCTTGCTTTACAGTTGCTTTCTACTCTGCTGACGGATTTCAACTCGGTAATTTCATTGCTTGATATTTATAATATAATATACGTTCTTTTACAATGTATCCTCTCATTGTTGTTTTTTGAACATTAATTAATTGAAATACGGAATATCTTTTGAAGTTTACTAGTGTAAAAGAACTGTGCCTATATTTGTACATTATATAGTAACTATGTCAACCTAATATGTCGTAAAATTAAATTCTTCCAGCAAGCTGGAATGGAGTCCGTAAATAAGCACCGTAAAGGCATTGCTTTATTTCGGGACTCGTACATTTTTGAGATCTTTGAAACATCGATTTCGCTTCTTAGTGCAATTTCACAGAAGGACGTGACAACTCTACAGGTACTTTTCATGTGGAATAACGATTTATATGCTACTAAAGCAGTGTTTATAGATGCCATTCGTTCTCGCTGTGCTTGACTTATGTTTGAATACTCTCCTGTTTGACTTTATTGGTAGCCTTTCGGATGAGACTAGCGAAGATAACTATACTGTACAGGTCCCAACAATTTGGCGTACAGGTGTGATTTGAAATTTCATAGAAGAAACCAATCATTTGTTGCAATACATGCTGTAGACTTTTCTCATAACTGAATTTCAGCCTTCACCGATGGGAAGTTGGTTGATCTCATATTTGGACTTTATATTAAGCTTCCTAGCGTGGCGTCTGAAAAAGTTTTTTTTTTTCCTTCATGCTTTTTTCTGGACACTAATTGTATTTCAGCAGCTATTCAGGTCTTGCACATTGGAGTTCAGTTGGCAAGTGTTCGAAGAACCCTTTTTAATGGAAGTGAACGCCAGACATATCTTGAACATGTTGTCGCAGGAGTAAAACGTGTCATAGAAAATCCTGAAAAATTAACTGAACAGGCATGCTTTTTTGCTCGTAGACAGAAGAAGGTTTTCGTTCTTTAAGGTTTTGAAATTTTCAAGAGCTATTTATATTTTTTGCCTTGAATTTCAATTTTTTCGTTAAACGATGTTCGTTTGTAATCTTTACGCAGTAAATTGATTCCATAGTAATATATCTGTCTATTGATACATATTACCTTTATTGATTTTTAAACCCTAAGCTCATCATTTTAGCCTGCCTTCCATGAATTCTGCAGGATGGTCTCACGTTTGAAGACGAATTTCCAACTTTGTGAACTTATCAAAGTTCCAGACTATGCCGCTGTTATGCGACTTCTTGCACAATTTACTGTGGAAAGCCTTCGAGTATTTTTTAAATTTTTGTTTTCGTTTTTTTGGTACTAGAGTGGTCCTAAAATTGTGCAGATCGCAATGACTAGACAGAGGTCTATAAATTAAATTCAAAATCATGCATATTTCTTTTCATCAGCAGTACGATAGTTTAGTCTGACCCATATTTCGGCATTCACCGCCTATGGATTTTTTAAAGTTTTCACCATTGCTTTATTGGGTGTTTTCCAATCATCAGTACGTACATCTCGGTGAAGTCGGCTTCGAATTTTAAGAAATCGTTGGAGGATAGAGGTTGATATAGAGTTTTCGAACCTTATAAGTGCAGCATATGCAGCGTTTTTGGAAAGTTTTGCCGATCGCCAATCGCAAATTGTTGTCATGACTTCTAATGTCTCCTTATTTCTTCTATGATTTATTTTTGATTTTCTGTCTGTGTTAAGCAATTCACTTAAGGCAATTTTGTTTAACAAAAATCCACTTTTTAGTGTGATTCACAATGCAAAAAAGTATTTGAAGTTTGTGCCACAAAATGAGTTGAGAAATCTCGAATTACTGCTCTCATCGTTCAATGTGCGCGGTGCTCAATTTGTGAGCTTCTGATTTCTGCAGTCCGTACTAATTTGTGAGGACTGGCTGTCGTCAATTTTACGGATTTCCATGATTTTTGGGAATATTTCCTACTACTGTCTTCATTCTCCCATTATTCACACAATGATAGCAGTGACGTTGCAATGAATTTAGAGACATGATGGTATACATAGTTTTCAAGCTCGACCGATGTTGTGACGCACAATCTCTCACATACTTTTAAAGTCTAATTTGAATTTTGATTATCTGCTGCTTTGTTAAGGATGAAATTAAAACCATAATAGTAGATTAGGCGAAAGTCTGCTCTCGATGCCCTCTTATCTAAGATTTTGTAGTAAACTGAAATTAGAATTATAGCGATTATGACAGTTTTAAGAAGAATAAAATTCTAAAATAATTTTTAAGAATCGATATAATGATTGAAATTTTAATGGGTATATCTTTTATAAGTATGTAGATTTCTCCAGGTCTTTCTAAGAAACATTTTTTTATTTCAGATGATGGATTTATCAGCTAATAGCACATATTTTCTCCTAACATTCTGGCAACGCATGGTCACTTCTGTACCGTATGTCCGAAGCAGTGAAGATAATTTGCTTAATCTGTGTTGTCCAGAAATAATGACTGCTTTTGTAGAAAGTCGTCTACAAAATGTTGAGAGAGTAGTCAGGTGCTGTCTTGCTCGCTTTTATCGCGAGCTACTTAATCATTATTCATTGCAGATTTGATACGTTATCACTGCACCACTCATTTAAACTACATTTCAGGGATGGGCACGATGATCCATTAGATGACCAAGGAGCAACTCTTCAAGTAATGGAACACTTAGCCATCATATGCCGATGTGATTACGAAAAAACTGCCCAACTTTTAGCAAGTGCATTTGACGAGAATGCACGAGTAATGGAAGCTGGATCAGAAGGAGTGAGTTTAGAATCTACGCACTATGTCTTTTTTTTTCGAAGTTCAGCAATTACTGTCCTTATTAGTAGCGGCAGCATTTTGATTTGTTATCTCAGAGGCTAAACATGGAATTGACGTTTAATAGCATTAACAAACATTCGACATACATGCATATTAATAATTACTGTAGTATCTTAATAGACACACACATTTCATTAAATACTACACAGCTTATCAGTTAGCTTGACGCGACATACACAAGTCCCACAGTTGGATATTGGTCCATACTCAATATTATGAGCGTCATTCATGTCAATTAATCATTTTATTGCAGGACTTCCCAAAGCTTAAGCATTGTTTTTGTAAGACACATTCAGCAATTTTAGGACATTCGTGTTGTTATTGCTGAAGGTAGACTTGTTTGGTTAGTTACTTTAATAGGGACTGCTGTTTTTGGTAAGACAGCTGTGTCTAATAATGAGGAGCATGATAAATTAGATGGCGATCTTGTTGCCAGGTAGTTTTGTGATTATTATTTATTGCTAATAACTATTATCATTATGTTTCGTGACATTTTTACGATTACATTTAACTGTTATCTCTGTTTTATGTGTTTGAAATTCATGAGAATAAACGACAACAGACTTGTGTTTCCTACAAGTGTAAACGCCAATCCAGGAAAAGGAAACGTCCGCCTAGAGGTTCCATTAGCTTATTCTATTTTCAATGGGTAATATGCCGTACTTCCTTATATTCGTTTATTCAGGTTGCATTTATTCATCTACTAGAGCAATTTAGACGGGCATATATAATGGACCAGGTACTTTATTTCGAAATTATTCCATATAATTCTTGTCACATGTGACTTTATTTTTCCTCATGACGGCAAATTCTGGTGTAACTGTATCACGTGCAAGTTGAAATGTTGAACTTCTCAGCGTGAGAATTATCATGAATGTTGTTGATACCGAGGTGCACCTTCTAGCTACGTTGAGATGGTTAATACTTAGAAATATAGCATATATATAATGTTAATTCTAACTTATATGTAATACATATTTGTATACATTAGGCTCAAAGATCATTCCAAAACAAGCCATGCATTCCATTTCTCATCGGTTGGTGAGTCATAATTTTGGTAAAACCAAAATTATGTTTGAGAAGGAGCAGCACTGATTTGGCGAGCGACGGGTTGTCTCAAGTTATCGTATAGCCTACTCCCATTCGAACAGCATTATTATCAACAACATTAGGACAACGTAGGGGGTGGTGCATCTTACTGGAGAGATAGATTATGCTAATCTCTATGCCTATATATAGTTCTTCAAATAATCAGATTAATGTAGAGTTATGCTCAGATTACTAAGTCAAGTCCTGTTTATGATAAATTGAACTCGGAACTTGGTGTCTCTGATGAAACAGACATGCTCAGCATCATTGTTCAGAAGATGTGAGTCGTTTCTTTCCCAAATATATGCATATGGTTTCCAAGTATATAATTTTTAGCTTAACAAATTTGAAGTATTGGGCTACAAATGAACATATTCTTGAACTATCACTATCGCTCCTCAAAGATCTTTCTTTGGGTTACACAGCTGTTAGGAAATTATTCCGACTGCAAGAAGTCCAGCTACTTCTTAGTAATCACACAGTTGGTGTTTATTTTATTTATTTACAATTCTTTGTCTGGAAAGAAGGCTAATCGTTAATTGTCCTGTGTTTCATTCGGAATTTCCAATATAATGGTACCTCTGTTTGTTTGATGGCTAAAAACTGTAATTTTAGGCAGAACATTTTGTATTTCTTGGTCAGTCTGTGCCTTATTCAACAATGAAGCACCGTACCATTTTCTACGAAGCCCTTACTCGGCTCCTTACAATCGATCTTAATGATGATGAGCAACTTTTTGAACAGTTTATGCAACCATTGGGTGGTAGGTCTTTTGTCGAAATCATATTGCATTTTATAGTTCTTTAAATAAGGTATCCAAGTTTAGCTTTAATTTGAAACGGTTTTGCTTAAGCTACTACTAGGCAGCTCACCGCCATAATGACAACACCTAATTATAGTGGAACAGTTTCCCAGGAGGAGCTCAAGGTGAGAATTTTTGTTTGGAATGACTTACTTGAATGTTGTATAATATAGCTGTAGTTTGTTTCAGAGAGTGGTTGTGGGCCTATGTCGTGATCTTCGTGGTGTAGCTGTCGCTTGTTCAACAAAGAATTTGTTCCAAATACTGTTTGACTGGCTGTGAGTTCTAAAAGATGTTCGGATCTGGTTGTAATCGTATTGTTTAAGTGTGTTTTTTCAGCTATCCAGAGGTTTTCAACATTATGATGCGCGCCGTGGAAGAATGGTCGACTTCTCCAGAGGTATGCTAACATATTGAGGATATATCCTGCTGTTCTTGATTAATCTCACTAAGCAAACCACTGATAATCGAATTTTGAGGTAATGACACCAATTTTTCGCCTCTTAGCAGAGTTATGTCAGAATCGGCAGCAAAGATTGAAGTTCGAAATGAGTAGTTGCAGTGCTGTACTTCTTTTTAAAGAGGCTAGCAAAATAATATGTGCTTACGGCAAGTTTGCATTTTCTAATTAATTTGTTTTTCTGTTATTGACCAATGTTTTTTTATTTAGTGAATTGTATTTTGTGTCTTGTTAAAATTTTACATGTTTGATTTGATAAATTAAGGCGATCGCATTTTGGTTATGCCGGATGTATCGAGGGAACGTGCTTATGCTGAGCGTTATAAGAATATTGGCATTATATTTAATGTTTTAAAATGTGCCCTTATTGGAGCTTATGTGCCATTTGGTCAGTTATCGTATACTCTTTGAACATGGTTTTTCTGTTACTTTATCCTTTGTTTAGGTGTGTTTCGCTTATACGGCGATCCATGCCTTCAAGATTCTCTCAATATGTTTGTTAAATTATTCATTAAAATTCCAGAAGAGGATTTCCACGTAAGTTGTATCTATTGTGTGTGTTTGGTGTCATGAATTGGATGAAATTAGTGCAGATTTATAGCCATTTTTTTACTTGCAATTCAATCGAATTTCAACATATCCTTGTTAAATTTTTCAATATTTATTGCAAAGTTTATTAGCTTGCTTATAAGACATGGAAGCGTTGCTTTTTCCGTGTGTATTCCCTTTGTTTCTGCTACCTGTCCTAGTTATGTAACCCACATTGGGGCAAATATATGGTGTTAGTCTATGACTCGACCTATACTGTCAACCGGAGACGCAGTGTAATAACGTTACAATTGCTTGATATAAGATCTTTTACAGCGTTGCCTCAGCTGAAGCTATGAGCTGTTTTACATCTTTTCTAACGATCTTTTTTAGTCATACACGAAGATAGCTCAACATTACTACAATCTTCTGGAAAATGTGGTACAGGATAACATTGCCTTTGTATCAAATCTCCAGCCTGAAGTATTTGCGGCTATTCTCCGTTCAGTTCACACTGGAGTTACATCTTTAGGTTGCTTTCTAAGAACTTTGTTTAATTGATTAGGTATTTTATTTTATTACAGATGCTGTGGTAATCACTTCTGCTTGTTCGGCGCTGGACAGTATTCTTAACTATCTGTACAAAAGATTCACTAGGGCGCCGCATCCGGTTGCAAAAGTTTGTGTTGAGTAAGATGGTAATAATGGGTAGCTGTGCTTACCAATTAGTTCGGTTACTTAAGGTTGGTATGGAACCGGAAGGCGATTCATGTTTAGTCGCTGTCAAAAGTCAGCCTCAGCTTATGTCTGACGTAGGTGTAATAAGTAATTTCCAATTTTACCACTTAAGAAAGAAATTGAATTGACCGAATTAGAAAGGCAATTTAAAATCTCAGATTTTAACGTCAATGATGACTTCGCTGATGTTTGGTGAGGTGAAATGTCAGTGGAGTATATCTCGTCCACTTCTAGGACTTATCCTTTTACAGGTAAAATGTTTTTTTATGCAGCAAAATGATCTTGATTCTTGATAGGAAAAAATTTAGGAGGAAGTGTTTACAAATTTTAAACGCGAGGTTATATCGCAGCAACCAGAGGATAGACACGCAGTTTTTGAACAGGTAAGTTTTTTGTCAGCGCACTGTATATCACGTTTTTTTTGGCAAATAGAATACACAACCTGTTCAATCTTTTTGTAGTGAATTGTGACCACATTTTACAAATTTTATTTTACAAAACATTCTGCGAAGAATTCGTCCGTTGTTCGCGTGGTGTCAGATATTTCATTTGCTTTAGGCGTTTCTTGGTTTGATGGACGGCGTTGAAATGTCGCTTACAGTCAAGAATAAAGACATATTTACACAAAATCTCGCTAAGTTCCGTCGTGAAATAGTGGAAGCGGTGAAGGGCAAGGATGTATCACCATCTGCTAGTAACAATGAGATGTGTTAACGGATCCTATTTTTCTTATCTATAAGTTCTTGTTGCCTTTTAAAAGTGGAAATTTTCTATTTTCATAAGCACATCTTATCCTGCCTTAAGCTCCACCGCAGATTTTGATGTATTCCTTGCGGGTTACCCTTACTAAATTTGCAATCGAGCTGCATCTCGCCTGTTTATGTAAATTTCTGTTGCCTTTTTATAATACTTTTGAAGTTTCGTTTTTATAATGTACCATTGTCGTGTATTTTTTACCCATTTTTAAGCCTTACAGTTTTTTTTTTTCACCGTGTAGAAGATATCTTGTATAATTTTCAGCTTTGCAGTTTTTTCCTCTACTTCGGTGCATTACCGGTCATTTTTGTTAATATAGTCAAGTTTTATTAAAATATATTTTTAATTTTCAAATAAGATTCGGATCAACCTTAGTTTTGGTGCTAGTGAGCGCATTATATATTCGCGTTTTGAGATTGTTATTGGATGAAAGTTGGTAAATCACATCTATCATGTATATTGAACTCCGAGTGAGTTATTCAACTTTCTATGGTATATGCTTTTGCTTAAGAAAACTCAGCAACCATAAATCTGAGGTTTTTGCTTAGCGTGTTTGCAACTGTCCAATTACCGTTTGCTTTAGTAGGTCATTTTTTTGAATACGGGTGCAAAAAGATACCACCTAAGTTGTAATTTCAACATTTCATTAGAATAACCTATTTGGACTGAATACCACTTCGTGTCACTCATAATGGTTAGCAATAGAACTCAAAGCATCACAAGGATTCGGCGGGTGCAAAGTTCGGCAAAATGGGAGATGAGCCAGTACGTTATTGCTCAACTCGTACAAATTTCAAAGCGTTATTGTGCAGAATACAACAGAGCTCATGAGCCGCGCAAGAGTTTGAGTTTTTCATCCTTCTTTTTGCTCAAAATTGGTAACGACTACAAAATGGTCGATGCCTTCTAACTAATGCTTTCATCCCTTCGTCGTTGGGGAATTGTTGTCGAAATCATCTGGAGAGATTATGAACACTGATCGAAAAGGAGTTGCTGTTCATTTGCAAAGCGATATATGGGCTAGACGTCAATCACATTTTATCACAGCGATTCCTAATGAAGTCGACTGTATAACACATTTCAGATTTATTAACTTTGAATTCCACACTGGCTTGTTGTCTGTTGGAGTTATTATGTTACAAGTAGATCAACAAGTAAATTTACCTAACAATAACGTGAACATTTCACATAGGTGCACTATCTTCATACCCTTTCAAATGACGAGCCTGATGCTGACCATATGAATTGATTCATAACAATTAGATTGTTTGCTATATTTTATTGAAATTATCAAATACAATATTAATGACAATATCATATAACCCGTTATGATAAAAATATAGTTTTCCACGTACCCGTGAAACATTATGACTCATGACTTGATGATGTACAAGCTTATCGAATAGCTTCTACATATATTACCATATCTAATTTACATTCATTTTAACTCAAAAACCAAATCAATAAAACTAATCGGAACAGAGCTGTCTTTAGAGCTTTATATTTTAAGCGTTATGATGAACAAAGATCCCAAATGGGAATGTCAATTGTTCAGTAAAAGAGATTTATCGAGAGTGGATGAAATTTTGACGACGAGATCTACGTTTTTCTTAATGCATATAGCAATGGAAACCTCCATGTAGCCTATTTAGTATTGTGTTTCACAATGAATAAGGTTGATTCTACGTTGAGGACTAGTTTCTATTGTTTGAGGGCCTTTTGTGAATCTCCATAACCGTCGAATGGTCGCGATTGGACTGGCGTAGTGATCAGATGAGCTCTAAAAATATATTCTTTCGTAAACAGATGAATAAAGTCGTATTGTTCAGTAACTGTACTTTGCAAATATTGTAAACCTTATTTGAATTTCGTTCCGGAACAACTAAACGGATTTCATGAACTATCAGACTGTTTCTTCCTTTATGATCTGCCTGTTTTGTATCAGAGTCTATTCTTGAGCGAGGTGATTGTTCTGAGAAGAAGATGCTTCATTACATGCCTCCAATCAGAGATTTGATCTATTAATAACAACTTCATTGAAATATGCCTAACACACCCACCAACTGAAAGTAGATTTCCAGTATACATTTTTGATGTACATTCGTTTGCATTTGTTTGTATCAGCATAGAAGTAGATGATACTCGATTGGAAGAAGTCAAAGCTAGCTGAACTTTAACTATTTCGTGTTTGATTATTTCAAATGATAAGCGCAATAAAATTTTACTTGTTCCGTTTTGGTGACGTCAGTGAATGCGGATGGTTTACGATGAGAGATTTCTACATCTGCTAACGCTGTCCAATCACGTACCAATTTTCTTGAAAACTTTCAGATCTGTTTAGTTTAAGCGGATAATTATTCACTATAAACAATAATCTACCTGTGGATTGGATCCGGAAGACAAGAGACGAATGTTTGTATGAATACATTCCGAAATTTCCTACTCATTGCACAATAAATAATAAAATTAACAGCTGAATTGAGCAAAGAGAGCAAATCCATTAGATCACCAAGTGGAAGATAAATCTAAATTCTTTTGTTCTTTGAATTTAACCCTCCTCATAAAGTTGCAGCAGAGTTACTGAGGCGTGGATTGATTAAGGATACTAGAATGGAAAGAAAAATGTGGTAAATTCACTAATTATATCTACTTTTATGTATTTTAAATCAACTATGATAAGAAACAACAGCTTTGCTCTTATTATCCCTAATGATCCTGAATTATTCACAAAATTCTAAACCTCAGGCGAGACTCGAACCTGCACCTACAGATGCCCTGGTAGTACCCATGTGATAAAGCATCATTAGTTATATTTCCTCCGAAGAAGCAGATTGCGGTAGGTGATTTTCGGCTACGATTATGTAAATGAGAAGTATTTTATCCTTGGTACTGCAAGATATCGTCGCCCCGATGGTTTTTTTTTTGAACGAAAACGTGAAGGTAATAAGTTAAAAGTAAGAAAATGAACAAACTTTTTGATAAAATGTTTCATTTGAGTAGATCGCATTGCAGACATGTAATAAACCCTGAGGGAATTCAGCAATAAGAAAAATTGAAAGCACAGCTACAAGCATTGGTGTGGTATGATCTCGAGGCATTCGTTTTTTGTTCATCACCTAAGCAGTCGAAAAAAGGAAAATGACAATATTTAACTTGAGACAAGGAAAAAGAAGAAAAAACTATAGCTAAAATGAGGTTGTGTTGTTGCTTCAACTCTCCAAAACTTATAAGTGAAAATTTCAATTGGCTCACTAAGTATAAGTCTATCTAATTGTTTTTTCAGTGTTTTTGTCTTTAGAAAAAGATCAAAGATCTATGAATGATTCGAAAAAAAAACCCTATAAACATAAACAAATGAACTGAGTACCACCCATGCGAACCTGTGCAAGAGTTTTACGACGATGAGACACATCACGTATGATTTTAAGTAGAGCTATGATGGATACGGTAAGAAGACTGCATGGTATCACTTTAAAGAAGATACCATTAGTCCAAAATGCAACCTAAATAATAATAATATTGCTAGCGAAACTTCCTCATATTATTGATTCGATTGAACTCCTGTTCCTTATGCATAAATATCATTTTCTTTATACCTCAAAAAAAAAACAAAATAAAGCCTATGCAATAAGATAATAAGATAATTATTGGCGTCGATCAATCCCTTGTGGTGGGATGCGCCCCCGCATTCATGTTCAACGTGATATCGTGGAGGTGGTTGAATGCGTGCCTGGTCTATATATGAATTGAGTTGACCACTCTTCACCAAGTCAGTGCCGGTTATCTTATCCAGACTCCTCTTACCAATTTACCGACCCCGAAGGGATGGCGGGCTTGATGGGCCTGGGGGACGGCCACGAACTGAATCGGCCGGCGTGTCACTGCGGCACCTCCACCACTGAGCCACTGCGCCCCCTAAGCTTATGCAATAGGCTCAGTAATACTCATGAGCATTCACATTAGTTCTTTAACTAGTGAGAAGCCCTCAAGGTCAATACACATAGAACAGCTTTAAAAATTTAAATAAGGAACTACTACTACTACTATAAATTAAGTAGTGTTTCAGTTTAATTCTCTTTGTTTTTCTAAAAAAGAAAAACTTTTTGTTTGCAACCTAGCCGTGATGACAAAACACAGTATAAATGGCCTCATTCCCTTGATCTCGAAAGAACCGCCCCTACGGCAGCGACGGAAAGGACGAGCACAAGAGGTTGCTAAATTCTTAGTACCCAACTAGGTTGCCTAAGCGTCAAAGGACTAAGATGGCGATCTGTACATACAACGCACGAATGCTTGCAGCAGATTCCTTAATATAAAACCTTTTGATGCTTGCTAAGAAATTCAGATACGACGTCATCGGACATGCCGATACGAGAAAACACCAGTCACTAAGCGTTGTTTACAACACTGCAGAAGAACTGTTATTTGAAACGTGCGATTGCATAAGTGTCGGTGGCGTAGGTGTACTCGTTAATTCCAGCTTGGTCATGAACATTGATTTGCTTTAACAACTAATGATCCGAATTGGATGTTCAAAATTGAGAATACGTGGTCAAACATCGGCTTCCACAGTCTTCATCGTCTATGTCCCTACTTCAGAATGCGATGAAGACGAAGCATTCTATATGGACTTATAGAAGTGGTAGAAAGAGAGAGCCTACCTGCTAGATAGGGGGATTCTTTCTGCCCTAACGTGTGCTTGAGAGACCTGGGCATTACGAAAACAGGATGAACGTTCATTGAGTGCAACGATCTTTCAAAAAGGTGATGTTTGGCGCTTACCGTATCACAGAAGTGAAAGAGAGAATACGAAGTTCTGATTTATGTCAACGATTAAAAATTAAAAATGCAACTGTGCACACCAAGTTTAAAAAGATTAGGTGGGACGGACGCATAATGTGAAACTCGATAGTCCGACCTCTTCACCAGGGCCGTAGAAAAGGATTATGATGCTCAACGAATACCTAAAGCGAAAAAAATCCATTGGACTATTCTCGCGGGACTCTCGATAGGGACAAATGGAAGTTTTACTAGTGCCCGCTGGACTTAGTCGATGATCAACGGGAATCCAGGTAATTCAGGTAATCCAGTGAGGGCAAGGTATAAAGAGCTGTCTGGAATTTTGATAATTTTAACGATTCAAAACAAATGTTAATAGAGTTCGTATTCACAAAATGACTGTCAAATGCTTACTTAGTGGATAATGATTTCAGGCAATCACCTTCAATAAGAAGCAATCCTCATCGGAGGCTCGTACGTGATAAATCTTCCCAAACAATGATTGTTGTGTTGAATTGTTGGTCAGCTCGGAAACTGAACTTGTCGTATCATGAACTGTATCGTCTGAGACGGATATTAAACACGGTAGCCATTGTTCAGCATCGATTTCTACTATCTGAAATTTCTACTCCATTGGTTCCTTTTTTTCCCTTTTTTGCTTAATACATTAGGGCTACCAATAAGTCTAAAATTTTCTATTTTTTTTTCTTATAAGAAGGATGGAGTTCTAATATTTAAAAAATTGTTGAATTGCTTATACTTTAAATATTTCTGGAATATCTCACGTAGCTAAATTATTTACAAGCTTCAGAAGAAGTTCGAATCAGCTTCTTACAAACGTTTCTAACTAAGAACAAAAAGAGAAGCTATCACTAATCCACAAGATCTGAGAGTCACATGAGGTTACGAGTCTTGTCGTTGATCCATCTACTTGGGATATTAAAGTAATAGCACTACAACCGCTATCATTGGTCTGAGTCTCTATGGATTGTAAATATGTAGCAGAAAATTAATCTGTACCTGTTAATCTATCTACGCACCTCCCTCCTCAAATGTATAGACCACCCGCCGAAGAAGAGGCGATGGCAGCAAGCGCCACCATACCCCTCCCCATCGTCCCAAACTACTACCCAGCCCCACGAACGACCTACTACTAGGCCCAACCTCACGTATCCACCGAAGCCTCTGCCGGGATAGGTACAGCACACAGCATATCGCAAACGAGGAAACACTTTCTCTTCATAGACTTCTAACGCGCGCCAAATAGCAGTTAGTTCGAATACTCAAAGGATGATGCGCCGTATATATGACGAGACTGCGAATAACGTATAGCTCAGGATAAAACGTAAATTGAGGAATGAATTTTATTTTTATGCAATTTTATAGGCAACTATACTTGAATCTGCAAATGTTAGAACGAATTTATATATTTCTATGAATATATTTTGTAATATGTCACTTTCCTATCGTAATCAATAATGTACTAGAAAAACTAACTCATAATAGCTAGTGATTTACCTCAAAAGTCATAAAATTAGGAACATTTACTAGTGTGACGATACATAACGTGACAAAAGCAATAAATCCGGTAGATTTAGCTGTTATTGCTTCAGTTGGCCCAGATGTGGCTCGTTTTATAGTGTAGACACGAATTTGAGCCAAAAGAACCTGAAAATTATCATACTAGAAAGCCTCATATTGTAAAAATCGATCGATCAATAAATGATTGAATAATCGATTTGAAAACTTATCTGTTCTGTTCCTGATACATTGCTTAAAATATACAATCTAGGCTTACACTACTTTAAAGAGAGGAAGAAACAAAGCTTATGCATTTCAATGAAGATCAATTTACATAAGAACCTCATTTTTAGACTAATATGACTCTGTATGAAATGCTTAGTATCACGATTCTTAGTGAATAATGGCTAAGCTCATTATCTACTTTTAAATCAATAACATCGTTTATACTGTATAGCAACATACCGTAAGCCATATGCTGGTTGCATGTAAAATTACCGTAAACTGAGAATGAACGAATAGAAAATATGCCCATAATTTATTGTAATCCGTTTCATCACATCTAAATGATAAAAATTTCAGGGTTTTACCTCAGTTAAAATGCTATGCATTTTTAAATGTAATGTCATTACATTAAAAGCATTAACACTATCACAGAAGAATATTCTATATGATTTTGAGGACTTCTATCTTCATTCCACTATCAACAAATCCAATCGATAGATCAGACAGATGAGCACTCCTTTAACAGGCACGTCTCCCCGATCTGTTTATGCGAAGCTGGGCATGATGTAGTCGCTCCGATGAGTCACAATCGGACCATTAAAAAACATGACAAATCATTTCATTTACCTCATTATGCCTGCTATTCATCGCTTCTTCAATATTATTGCCATGTGAGGCTCATCTTAATTACTCTTATAACATTTATCGCTCTTTTTTTGGTAATCACAGTTCGTGAGAATTATGTAATTACCTCATTCTATGCTTGATTTCATTGTTTCAATTGTCCGGCTTAGTGTATTGGATAGCAGCAGTATACAATACATTGTCTAGCTAGCGCTTTTCTACTCTACTACTACCAAAGATTGTATCGTATTGTATCATCAATGTTGGTCATTTTATTGTTCTTATTTTTTATTGTTATATTTGTAAGGGGGCGCAGTGGCTCAGTGGTGGAGGTGCCGCAGTGACACGCCGGCCGATTCAGTTCGTGGCCGCCCCCAGGCCTACTAAGCCCGCCATCCCTCCGGGGTCTGTAAATTGGTACCAGAGTAGTCTGGGTAAGATAACTGGCACTGACTTGGTGAAGAGTGGTCAACTCAAGTCATGTACAGACCAGGCACGCAACCACCTCCACGATATCACGTTGAACATGAATGCGGGGGCGCATCCCACCACA
>KN716194.1:234565-245081 GCA_000816705.1 Dictyocaulus viviparus | reverse complement strand
TGTAGAATAAAATAACATAAAATAATAAAATAAATTTAGGTGCTTATGATGAATATCGATTTCGAGCATGAATTTGTTTGGAGAAGAAGCAAACAAATCGCTCTCCAAAATGAGTACGAGAAATACCTAAGCCTCCTCGAAAGGAGATTAAAAGCGTTTACGTCGTCGACGACAACGACGCACTGAAACATCCGATATCGACGATGTCGACGACGACGACGATGACGACAAATCCACTATCCTCTTCAATACGGTGAGGAAGCAAAATGAACTCAAGTACTTACCTTATCTCATTTCCATCGTTTTTAATCGAATGATTATACCTCTATTTTTTGTTACGAGTCAAAATTATACCTCATTATGGCATATGGCTAGCGTAAGTAATTCTAATATAGAAAACTATATTTTCTCAATATTGATTCAATTACAGAATTCTGAGCCTTCGGCGCGACTTGAACACGGATCTCGCAAATTTAACACAGACCGGATATCTGCGTGGTGCGGTTTTGAGTTCCGGTTGAGGCTCGGAGTTTTGTGTTGTGTTTTGACGAGTTTCAATTCAACATCGTTCGGATATAAATCGTAAACATATAAAACCGCTATAATCTGTAGTATTTAGTAGAAAATAAATAAGTAAATAAATAATAATGAGAATTCTAAATGAGAAAAGAGACTCACTACATCACTCAAAACATGCATAGTTTTCTATTGACATGTTGTTGACGAGAGGAAAAAAATTCTTCGAAAAACAAATCAAATGTCGAGGAAAAAGAATTGTGTAAACGTTTTCCTTGAGGTGATCGTCGATTTTCGAAATTCATTTCTTCTACTCATTTTGAAATAGTTATATCTATTACCATTGATGAGTCTCATATGAGTTATATTTGAGGATATTTGCAACGTTATGGATATTTTATTATAATTATTCATAAACATAGCTTAATATTTGGTCAACGAAATGTTAACAAAACAATCTGAAGACTAACTCAAATCATTTCTATGTACTTTATAACTCAAATGAACTCTATGTCACTCAAAATGAACTCGCTGAAAATGTGAAAGCATTTTTGCATTAAGGCCAAATGCTATCATCTACATAAAAAACTGTCAAATGTTTCTTTGAAAATCAATGAAGATGCAAATTCTATAGAAAAAAGGAGTCGTGGAAGAAAATGAAATATATTGAGGTTGATTACAAAATTCATACCAGAAATTTGTTGACTCAAAAAAAAAACATGGACTAAAATAGAGTTCGAGTGTTTTGTTTTTAATTAATTAATAACAGTTTGATTAAGTTACATAAAAGATCACATGGTGATAAGATAAGGAAATTTTACATGTTAATACGTAAGTGAATGTTTAGTGCTAGAGGTATTGGTAGATCAACATAGGTGAGGCTGTTGAGGTTGTCGCTTTTGTGATCACTGTGTTTAAATGAGTGACTAGTTCGATGCGAAAAGAAAATGAATTAGTTTGTATGGTATAATTAGTATGTAGATCAACATAGGTGAGGCTATTGAGGTTGCTGGTGTGTTCGACGTGTTTAAATGAGTGACTTAGCTCGATGCGAAAAAAAAAAGAAGACATGGTGTTCTGGATAGAAGTAATGAAGGCTTTACGAAGACTATAAGGCGGATCTGCATTGGATTTGATTGAATAAGTGGAAATGAGATAGAGAAAAGCAGTGCAAGTGGATGACGTAAGAAAAAAAGAGTGATTTGATTGGGCGGAAGAAGAAGAAGAAGAAGAAGAAGAAGAAGAAGAAGACGTCGAATCGTCAAATAGTTTTGCTGCACGCTTCTGAAAAACACAGCAAAACTATGCGAAAAAAAACACAGTTTATCCTCATCGGGAAAAAAAACACACACACAAAATTTGTAAGGAAAACAAAAACGAGGTAGACTAGAGTTGATCAAAAGCTGAAACATCACTTAAAAACTTTATCAATACAAATTATTCTAAGTACTTTTAATCATATTAATCATATCTGTTATCATGTATTAAGAGCTTCATGAAATTTCATTAACTCAAATAGGAAAAGTGAAGACTTACTGGACTCTGCTCTACACGAAACTCATAAGCGTTTTAAATTCCTCTTAAAGTATTCTATCTAAAGAAAAAGTAGATCTGAAAAGCTGTCGGTAGATCACAAAATGATAATGGACTCTAAACTTTTAGCTTTAACCTAGGAAAATTTGTTAAGACTTATTCGGAGTATGAGGAAAATGTTAAAGAAATGCATGAGTGAAGCAAAAAGGAGAACCGTCGAATCCTATAATTTATAGATTTAGTCAATAAATAAACTCAATGATCTCTAAATGAATACTTGCTTTATTAATTAATTAATCACTTTTTTAAATATCTTAATAGCAAAAGAAGTATTTGTTGAGGTGAAATATTTCTTGAGTCATCATGTTAGTCAATCAATCGATGTGTCAAAAGATGAAAGCTTATTGATTGAGGTGAAATGACTCAACAAGATTCTCATCGAGTGCATGGAGGGGAAAAAATCCAATTTCTAAGCACTCTTTCGGAACTACGCATTTAATGAATCCGTAAAACATCATCTTTTATGGATTTCGCTCTCAGAAGTAACTCCTATTTTCAATACAGTAACCTCAGCAGTAAGCAATCGCTTCAAAAAAAAACAATGGTAATGAGGAAAATGAGTGCAGAAAATTTTTATGTACGACGTGAGCCACTTACCTAGAGCAGTATGCTTAATTTATTAATTATAATGAATATTAATAGCGATTTCTATTTATATTCTAACAATCATGATAGGTTATAAGGGTTTTGCTCTTTTATTCCTAACGATACTAAGTAAATCGCAGTTTTGAGCCTCAGGCAGGTGACTAGGTGGATAAGGCTCAGATATATCTCTAGTGTCCATCCACAGATTCCGCTTCAGGCTCCAAGTTTTGCAATTGACTCAACCTCATTAGAGATATGTTGATCATTAAAATAGAAAACAATATGAAGGAATCTTTTTTGTAGCATTTATAATAGATTGAAATGCTTTTATATTCATATAATTTACATGCACACACTATTGAGTCAATCACAAAACTGCCTGCCTGAATCGGAACTCGAACTCGCACACGTCATATTCATCTCCTTCTGGTATACTACCGGTTGCACTAACGAAATCGTTGCTATAAGATAGTTGTTTACATAAATGAAGAAACGAAAAAAAAAATAATATTATGTATACTTTAGACGTTTCGTATAAGACGGATCTGATTAGTTCTCAGTGGGATACGGTAGTGATGGAAATAGTGCAACGTATCTCGACTGCACTACGTCATCAACATTTATAATGACGTCAATTGTCAGTTGAAGCTGCCTTCAATTGGATCGTTCGTTAATATCGATGGAAATCCATTAACATTTAAAAAATTATAATTAAATAGAAAATTTTTACTGTAAATACAAAACGTTATTGCAATATAAAACCATTACAGTAATCAAAATCCAATTAAAATAAAAAAAACGGAAGACTACAAACACGAAAAATCTACTGGTTGTGTATCGATATGTTTTTATTTGTTTACTTGTTTATTTGTTTATTTGTTTATTCATCGCAATGGTTAAGTTTTTTCAAAAATTTGTTTACCATGATGAAACAACAACGTGAAATTCACTAACGTTCGGAAAGTCGGCTAATGAAAATTCAGCTTATACTTTTACTATTATCGATTAGGTAGGTCAGTTTTTTGTAATGTTAAATCCGATTATTCAAATTTAAGCAACTATTTAACTCATGTCAAATTCTTAGAGTTTTAACAGCATGCTCTTTTTTTCTTTCCACCGTCTTATTAAATCTCCATACAAAACAAGTTTTTTTTTTCGAGCAAAATTTAATCGGTCATCCTCATAGAGGGAAACGATCCTCTTTTTCGCTAGGATTATTATCGACATTAATAATACCGTCTATTATTATACTAATGAACTATTAACAGTATGAGTTTTTTTTTGTTTTCATTATTTATTATGTTTTTTTTTCTATGAATAAAATTATTTACAGCTGTTTGTTCTACAGCCGCTATTAATATTATTATTTTGTTGTATGTTAATCGATTGAGAAGATTTTTTAAGTGATAAGCACATTTTGAAAACTTCATAATTTTGAGGAGGTTGATGTGTTCCTCTTGAGAAAAATGAGGTGATGTGTCCTTCGTGTTCCTCCTCCTTCCTAATTTGCTTCCATTCTACCTTGTCGATAAGCTTAAAACTAATATGAAAAAAATTAATTCTATTGATTGAAAAATTGTATTTGATCAATCGATTTTTTTAGTAATATAGAAATAGAAGGAAAAAAAAGTATTGAGGTAGATTAGTTTAAGCTGTCAGTGTAATTTTATAAGCTCGTAGTAATTTGCCTACATAAATTTTATTAAATGTCAACTTTTTTTCTCTTAACCTTTTTATGAGTCATTGATTTGTTTAGTAAACAAAATTTGCATTTTAATTTTGAAAGCGTAAGGTTTTAAGTCAAAAAAAATTTTTGTTTTTCATTGTTTTTTTTTTTCTTCTCGATGAATTTTATGGTAATTTAATGCACTTTTGTCGTAAATGAAACCGTCAACTCAATTTTTTCCTCATTTTTGAATGACATTAAGAAAAATTAGCTGTATAAATTGAGGAAAAAGAGAGTGGTGTATGAGTTTTTATTCATTTAAATTCTACAAAATGATATTTTCTTATTATTTTCGTATTCAGTTTTCTTTTATCTAATTTTTATGTTGTATTTCAATTCTTAAAAATCGATAAGCTTATTGTTTTTTTTTCTATGGATTAAAGATAATAATAAGGTTTTAAAGATAATGAGGTAAAGCTTATTGAGGTATATCGAATGTTGTCATAGATCTGACATAAATGAGAAGATAGAAATCCATAGGCTTATTTTCTAATCCTCTTCATATTTTCTGAAATTTTTTTCTAACTATGAGGTTACGGTAACAGAGGTGAGGTAGAGAATATTTGTATTTTTCATAGACTCATGTCAGCCATCGGCATTATTTATTAATAGAGACTTTTTGGAGGTAAATTTATTAATTGTTGATTTGAGGTAGAAGTGGTTTCAGTGGCTGAAATATTTATGCGACTAGAAATCAAGAAAAAATTTCACTTGTTTTTAGTCTGAAAATTGCAAATGGTATTTTGCAGTGTTAAGCGTTAAGCTTAGTGCTAAAAGGTTATCGAATCGTTCATATCAGGTTGTAAGTTCGATTCCCTCCTAGACCAAGTCAACTCTCTCATTATGAGGTCTACGATTTGGAAGAAACAGATTTACGAATAAGAGAATGATTGGGACAAAATGGATTACACAGTATTTGCATAGTACTATCCAGAAATGATTATGTTAAATGATTTGAATGGATTTGTATGAGGTACATCCTCAATGAGTTAAAATTTTCTCTAAGTAAAAAAGTAACTTTGAAAATTATTGTGTTTTTATACAGAATGCAAGAAATGGCAACAATTAGTTGATAACGAAAGTCTTAAAAGTGGAAATGTTCGAAAAAAAAGCACAATACAACAAAGTACTCTCTTGATTTGCCAACTTTGGCCTTGGCTTAATGTCAATGCACAAGAAACTCAAGAATATTAAGGAGTGACTGAGTGAGGGAAATTTCAGAAATTTTTCTGTCATATGCCCGGAATAGAAATTGATCGAAGATCTTGTAGAGAGTGGAAAATGAATTATTTTTCTTGAAAGCTTGCGACAGAAATGAGGAAGGAATGTGGTCGTTGAAGAATTCCCTTGTGGAATGAGCAACGTATTCAACTTCATCATTTATCGCTGGGAGTGACTGACTATGAGTGTGGTATACAAATTGACTTCGAGTGAATATATTATATCTCGTCAATCAACCTCTTTGTTTTCGAGGATCACTGAGGATTCAACTCGTAGTGCTTAAATAGGATGCGGAAGTTCAAACTTCTCTTTCAGCTCTTTCCGTTAAGGAAACAAACTCAAATGCCAGCTTTTGTCCTTGAATGAAGGTGATGCACAAATCCTTCACGACGCTCCTTTAGCAATAGAAGTGTGATTTTGGAGAATTAAAAAGACAAAGTATTAAGAAATATGAGAGATGAGAGCATAAGAAAAGAGAAAAAGCAAGAATAAGGAAAAAACAAGAAGATGTAGAAGAAAAAAATGAGCAGTTGAAAAAGAAACAGAACCGAATAAAATAGAAAATCAGCTAGAAACTAGAATAGGCCTGACAGGTGGTCAAAAAACTGAGTCAAAAAAATCGTTGTCGAAAAGAAGCGATAAAGAAGGAGAGAATGAGCCGAATGATTGCATAGAAGGGAAACAAATGGAAGAGAGAATGAAAAGGAAACTGATTATCTAATTCTTTGAAATGCAAAACTAAGCATATCGCCTAGGGGTATTTGCTAATATCTGTATGTTTATTAAATAAGCTTTTCATCACGATACATTCGAATTCGTTTACTTATTCGACTGAGAGAAAAAAAAATCTTCTTCACAAAACGTAATAATAACTGTCCTCAGATGGACGGAAAATAGTAGAAAAAATTTTAATATTAAAAATATAAACAGAATTTAGAAATGAAATCAACATTTCATATATGAAGATTATTCATACCTCAAGAAAACTACCTCATATTCAATATCATTTCCTCAGCTTAAATGTGTAGTTGAAAAAAGGAAATTCCTACAATAGTTCGTTGATCGATATCGATTATAGATGTTGATCTATTTTTGTCGTTTAAAATACTTTGATGAAAAAGAGATTTTCTTTCAGTAATAAAATTGATACGTAATTGATTTTCATATAGAAAGAAGTTTTTCTTTTTCCCTTAGGCGAGGTGAAAAAAAAAACCAAATATTTCTTGTAAAGTACTTAATTCCTTCACTTCAATGTCACTGATGTCAAGCTATCTACTTAATGGCTGAACCTTTTAAATATTTATAGTAGTTTTCTTTCGTCTTCTAACACTGAACGTGGTAATGTGCTTCAGAAGTGTGTTGAGCTGTTTGCGATCGAACTCACTGCGATAGCGCGTTCATGCATTGTGCTATTGCTCCGGCATACTGTATTGTAATCAATAAAATCATATCGACACTTGAAAAATTTTTTCAATAATGTAAAGATTAAGTTAAAAAACGATGTTGATACAACAAATTTTAACAATAGAAAATATAGATGTCTACAGTAATTGCAGCAAGAAAATTCAAGCTTTTTCATATGAGGGAAATATTTGACTCCATGAAACAAGTATTTTCTGAATATCATGGTCAGTTGTTTATTGCTTTTATTTGTTAGTATAGTTGTTTTCTTAGTGAGTGTTGGAAGATATTGTGCTAAATTATCAGTATCATTTACTAATCGGTTTAATGGTTTAGATTAGAAGAAACTCATTCAGGTGATTGAGGAAAGAACTCTGAGTCAAAAATGTAGTAGCTGAGTAGTTGATATTAAAAGAAATGCAATATTGTGCTATCACGGAATATGAGGAAAAAAGTCAAGTAAAACAGAACTGCATTGAATGATGACGACGTTTTCCTCACGAAATTCTATGCATAACGATTTCAAAACAATGGAGGTATTTATATGCATAGTTGAATGAGTCATTGAGTCTTGTTTTTGTGACCAATCAATTTTTTCTATTAATTTTTTTAAGTGGACGACGGATTATAACACATCATTACTTGAAAAGTTAGTGATGCATGAGAAAAAACGACTTCAGTAATGAACGAAACGGCACAACAGTTAGAATACGAGAGTGCGAGTTCTAATTGAGGTCCAGAGTTATATCAATGAGGTAATTACGTCAGATTAATGAGTTTCACTACCATAACTTATCATATGAGGTTGAGAGATACTAAAACAATTATTTTATAGACTATTCAAAGCATAGCTGAAAGCAGCAATATAGGTAGCCTTTAGCTAAAAAAATAGAAATAATAAGTAAATAAGAATAATGAAACGTTTTGAAAACAATTATTTAATCAATTTTCCTTACATTGTTATGGTGAGGTAGTTTAATCCATTTTTATGTAAATTTTTTTGGTTTATGTTCAGCGCAGAAGTATGTCAGCGGAGTCAAGAGACGAACTGAGTCAGTCAAGAAAGTAAGTCGATGGATATCGGACCTCATTGTGATGTATGAGAGAGTGAGTAACACGGAGCTGGTAAAGAATTATCATCTTACGTCACTGGATGGACCACTAGCATTCGAAGAACACTTCCACTATATCATGAGGATAACGATGTAGCCAGGACTTCTTCAGAGATATGACGTCAATGCTGAGTCTTATCGTTATTAAACATCACGTAGACAAAACATTCGTCTGCGAAACCTAGTTGAAGCTTAAATGCATCATGAATTAGAAACTTTGACCTTTACAAGCTTTTCTTAAAATCTTCAAGCACAGAGCATTTGGATTTACTCGATGCTGAGTGAACTACCAGTACAGTTTGCTGTTATCAATGACGGTTAATGTGAACTAAATGAATGAATTACTGCAAAAAAAAACGTGATCTACCTTATCGATTCCGTTGAAATATGATCTTTGCCAACATTACTGTATCGTTTAAACTCATAATGGCTTATTCAAAAATTCCTTACTTACTCAATTTCTTCTAATTATAAGAACTTTATTTATTTACTATTTGTTTACCTATTTACTTAAAGAAGCTTGAGTGGTTTTTTCTGTATAACGTGAATTCCTTCAAAAAAAATCACGTAAAGTGGGAACGAGTAAGTTTATATGTATATACACACTTCCAGCTTAGATCTTATTGAACTCATTTATGCTGTGAGGTTTAATATTTAGAATGGTATTTTTATTAGATGACGTCATCACTGTGAATATACGTCAATGTCACTTTAATTATTAAGACAATCTACAAATATTCTATAATGAAGCTAATAAAATTTCTAGAAAAACAGACGAAAAAAACCTCGTTCATTAGTTATAATAACTTTTTCAAAGAGAAGATTAGTAATAAAATTAATGATACAAGGCATTTTTAATTATGCCCTTTAAAACGCGACTTTTCATGAGTTCTAATGAGTTATGAGTTCAGTCAAATTCATTCACTTTCTAAACGAAAGAAAAAATCATGATTCACTGACGAATGTCATATCGATCAATTAGCATACTTTACACATGATATACCTATAAAACGACAATATTTAGCTTAAAGAATTTCTTATACTGAATTTCTATTCTGAGTCTATTTTGAGTTATTGAGATAAGCTTTGGCTTTGATCAATCCCTTGAGACAAGATGCGGCAACGCATTTATGTTAAATGTGATACCATGAAAGGTAGTTAAATGTGGACCGCCTGATCTATACAATGACTTGGACTAACCACCTTTCACCAATTCGGTACTGTTTATCTCACCAAATCTCTTTGGTACCACTTTAATGACCCCGGAGTGATGGCACGCTTCATAGGCTTGTGAAGCGACCGCTAACCCTGGTCTGCTCTTGCGTGTCACTGCGTCACCTTCACTACTGTTGTATTCTATGTTCTAAAGTCCGACGCTGCAGCGGAGACTCGAATCCTCTTCTCACATATTGTCCATCTCGACTTCAATATCACTTTAAGATATGTGCTACTCCTCAGTGTCTCACTATTTTCTTAGCTCTGTGTTGCCCTCATCAACGTGAGCGGATCGTTACTTTGGAGTTATAAAGATACCAATTAACTCCTCTACCACTCTTCATTATCATTTTTTAATCCGGAAAAACTCAAAAAAATGAATGCAGATAATTTTGGTGGGGGCGCAGTGGCTCAGTGGTGGAGGTGCCGCAGTGACACGCCGGCCGATTCAGTTCGTGGCCGTCCCCCAGGCCCATCAAGCCCGCCATCCCTCCGGGGTCGGTAAATCGGTATCAGAGGAGTCTGGGTAAGATAACTGGCACTGACTTGGTGAAGAGTGGTCAACTCAAGTCATTGTATAGACCAGGCACGCATTCAACCACCTCCACGATATCACGTTGAACATGAATGCGGGGGCGCATCCCACTACACGGGATTTATCGACGCCAACAATTATCTTATCTTACCTTAATTTTGGTACTTTCAATAAAATTATTAAATTAAAAGTTTTCGCTCTTTGGCTAAATATTTGGAAATACCTAAATATATGTTAGCCCGGGCTCGAGCTTATCGATGGCGATACGAATCGGAAAGAGTTGGTAAGAGTGAAGTTAAAGAGTTTTTCGGAGAGGAAGTGAGGTGAGAGTAAGAAGTATTGTGGTCGGTTGGACAATGGAAGTAGAAGAAGTGAGCACTAAGCCTTGCTAGAATGCTTTTATACCTTTATTCAATCAGAATGTTATGAATGATAAGTGATGAGTTACTATCACCATATCAAATGTTGTTTCATTATTGTGGTATGAAGAGGAAAGTAGCGAGAATTGCTACAAAATATACGAAACTGAATTTTTTTACTCCTAAAATTGAGTATCAAATGAGTAGTAAATTGTAATAGAATTGAGGTAAAACGATTATTATATGTTTCATA
>KN716194.1:162304-175660 GCA_000816705.1 Dictyocaulus viviparus | reverse complement strand
ACCCGCACTTACAGATATCCGGTCTGCCGTGCTGATCCATTACACTACCGAGGCCCTTGCTCTCTGTTTGAAGATTACAATGAATAATTCCATAACTTTATGTTGAACTTCAAATGAAAAATTTATTATCCTACTGCAAATCAGTAACATTTGATATAGAAAAGTCTGAACAAGCGTGTTGTTTCTTGTTTTCTAGGAACCAAAGATTATGCGTTTGAGATGATCTGCTCAACGATTCGTTTCGGAAATGGTGTGACTTGCGAAATTGGATATGATGTGAAGAATCTAGGAACAAAACATGCCCTTGTTGTTACGGATAGGAACGTCGCGAGCACTATTGGATTCAAGTGCGTTAAAAAAACATATGTCACCGAAATTTAAATTGTTTAAGTAGGCTGTAATCTTATTTAGGACAGTTGTTCAGTCGTTACAATCTCTTGGTGTGAGGTATACAGTGTTCGATGATGTTCTCATTGAGCCAAATGATGAAAGTATGTATTAGTTTGCGCTCTTCGTTGAAAGTGCTTCCGAGTTTATATAATATATGAATTTAATAGCTATTAATCTTTATTATGATTTGGGAATAATTTTGTATGAAATTTCACAAAACAGCTATATTTATTTGGATAAAAAAGTCTATAAAAGCAGTAAATGGAATTCTAGTATCATTGTCGCAATATTTTCAATTTTTTCGTGAGTTTATTCATATGAAACCGGTAGATAAAGAAGAGTTGTTTGATGAAGTAAGGCTTTGTAGGCATGCTGAAAGCTGTTAATTTCGCTCGTAACTCCGCTTGTGACTCATTTGTGGCTGTCGGTGGTGGATCTGTTATCGATACCGCGAAGGTAAGATTCTTACTAGAATAGTGACATAGGATTAAAGTAATTGTAAGAGTTACAGGTTGCTGCTTTGTATACTTCCAATCCGGACGCCGAATTTTTTGACTTTGTATGCCCGCCATTTGGAAAAAATCTTATTCCGCCTAATCCAATTTTACCTCTTATCGCTGTTCCAACAACTGCCGGCACAGGAAGTGAAACGACAGGTGTTACGGGAAACTAGTAACTGTACAGTCATCAATAACCTGGGATTGTTGTCGCTTAGATCTTAGAATTTTTCTTCTTAATATACTACTGCCTGAAGTTTTGGTACTTCTCTTCAAGGTGCGGCCATCATGGATCTGCCGAAACATAATTGTAAATCAGGTATTAGACAACGCTGCATAAAACCATTATTGGCTATTGTTGACCCACAAAACATTGAAAGGTAAGATGAAAATTTTTCTCTAGTCAACTACAACAAAATCGAAATCCAGCTTGTATCATATTAACTCATTATTTTTTATTTGGCATGCCTCGTAACGTCGCTATATATTCGGGATTTGATGTATTCTGTCACGCTCTTGAAAGCTATACAGCGTTGCCCTTCAATCAGGTTTCCAACCGTTTTTTTTTTGCCATTGGGCCCAAATAGCCATATTTTTTCTATTTAGCGGGTACCATGCCCTCTCAGACCACAACTTCGGCCTCTTTACCAAGGATCTAATCCTATAAGTGACATTTGGAGCTTGGAAGCGCTCAAGGTTATTTTTTTTACCTATAATATTGTTAAAATAAGCATTGGTTTTAGATAATCAGAAAATATTTTCGACGCAGTGTAAACGACTGTTTTGACAACGAAGCAAAGTATCACATGCTACTAGCTAGCGTGTTCGCTGGTATTGGTTTTGGTAACGCTGGAGTTCATCTTTGTCATGGGCTAAGTTATCCAATCAGTTTAGTTTTTATTTCAGTCGAAAGTTTGTCTGTGATGTATAAAAGTTCACGTAAAGCTTTCTATGTAAGGTTTTGAATAAATAATCTGCACCTATTTCGTGCTGATCAACTCTGTACGATACAAAAATGTTTCACAGTGTATCTTCCTATATTTTAGCTCGCAAGGCAAATCTTATTTCGATGTTGATTATCCTGCAAAAAAAGCTCTTATTCCTCACGGGCTTTCCGTTGTCATTACTGCTGCGGCTGATTTTGAATTCCTAGCTCCTGCATTCCCTGAACGTCATGCGGAAGCTGCGCGACAATTAGGAGTTGACGTACCGGTTTGTTTATTATTGCTCAAAAGTTATTTTTGAAAAGATTTTCTCAACTTTCAATCCCGCCGTTTCTACTTGATTGCTATGATTTTTTTTCTTTCCTACTTACAGACAATTTTATGTATTTTATAGTTCTTTTGTAAGATAAAGTTATTCGATCTAAGAGGTTTTGATCCTTTGACATATTGTTCTTTGATTGCAACGCTACAGTATTGAATGATAGTAGTTTCACTTGTAACTGATAACGCCTCAGGAACTTTTTCTTTATACATTGTCTTTAGTTGTTAGTAGTGCTCTTTTCCAAATTTGAGTTTGCTCATTTCGTATTGGATTGCTCTAAAAGGTCGTGTGCGTTTCATTACGATCTTCTCTGTTTTTCCATCCGTATCCTTACTGGTAATCCTTATCACAATGTGTTTCACTTACTAATGTTGTGCTTTAATTTTGATGTATGAGAATATGCGTAGGTTTTTTAGATGTCTGAAGGTTGTTTAAATATAGAAAATCGTTTGGATATATAGCAAGCTTATAGTAGAGTTCTGTTTCCTCAAAGAGTTGACTTTCACCTAATCTTCTCAGTACTGTTTTATAGGGTACCTATTTACTTTATATACTATACTATATATTTATTATACTTCATTATATATTTATTATTACATACACTTTATATTATTTCATTTTTATTGTGAGTTTTAGAACTGGTTTAACAGAGAAAAAAATACATGCGGCACTTCTGAAGACTCTTTCAGCCACTGTTTCTTAGAAAAATGATTGGGTTTGAATGATCTTTCTATAATCCGAGAGATTTCCTATCAGAGAAATGTTGCCATATGAATTACCGAAAATTAGCATAGCATATTTGATATATGTAAGGAATGTGACATTAGTTAATATTGATTTGAGAAATATAAGTTTTCATGCTGACATTTTTTTGGGAAATAGGAGTCCAGAGTGAATTTTTATTAAACTTAGTATTTTAATTGGTCTGGTGTATCGTGTGTAGAGCGGTAAAAAATTGATATGAGTCTCTTCATTCCCATTTATAGATCACTGAGAAAGTGAATTAATGAAGCATAGAGTTATCGCATAACAAGAACGCTCACTAGTACAAGTGATAGCAGCAGCTTTTAGTCTATACGACTTAATAGGATAGTTGTTATTTTGTCTTTGTGTTCATTAGAACGATAGTGAACTCTTATGTGAAATTTCCCTCAGCATGGTTGATTATACATCGTAGTTGGTCTTCCTCACCTCATTTCGTAGTTCACTGTTGAGTAGAACAAACTTATGATGAGTTGATTAGTTATAGTAGCTGAAAATTTCCATAAAGAAGAAGATGCGTTAAAATTGGTTCTAAAGCTAATTGTGTATACAATTCATATAATTGTTCTAGTTTCAACAAAATTTCATGGGCCTCAACCATAAATCTGTTCACTTCAAGTAGTAAAGCAAATGGCTTTCTACAGTTTTCAAGCTGAATAAATACGAAAAGTAGACAAGAACAAATATCATCAAATTCTGAAAACTTCAATTTTTTCTTTGCCGATGACGTTGTTTTTGTGTACAAATCAGGAATTCAAAGATGTGCAGATGATGTTTGCATGGTTTGAAAATGCAGATTTATCAATTTTGAAGCTTCTGATTCGTTTTTTACGTTTTCAAAGAATGATCTTGCTTTCTATTCGATACAATATAATATGAAAAGTTTTTGTAACACCCTTTTGTCAGGTACTCGTAACGTTCAGATCCGGTAGTGGTTCGTTCTTCCTGTATTTTTTTTTCTGCATTAGTACCGTTCAGGAATGATAAGTCAGTGTTCAATGGTTTCTGCGAAATCATTCTTGTAAAAATCTCAAACGAAACCGTCCACTTCCGTGATTTCCAAGAAATTCAACGAAATACTGGAACAAATGACAAGTTATGTAGTGGCTATGATTTTATTAGAGACCTTTGATTCACTAGCCTATTGAAGACTGTATGTTTGAGTTTAATCTCAAATGATATATTACTTGACTCAAATAGCCCAGCTAGAATCAGAAGAGACAACTTTTTGATTTGAGATCGAAGCTTAGATCGTGAGCTTATTATATGGATGCATTATTTTACTAACTTTCGTTCTTTAGCAGTACTCATAAACTCTACACTTTCTCACACTTCACAATTTACGCATCTTTATCAGTTATTGCACATCGCGATCGAATAGAGAACTTTTATATTTTCTAGTTGTTGCTTTATTCACGTAATGAAATAGATTCTAAAAAACGTAGCTTTCACTAGTGTAACATTTTTCTCTCGAGACTACTTGAGATCCTTGAAAATCTATTTTTGGTAGTGATTGAAATTGATCAATCATATTTGTCAACTGGTTCGACTATAAAGGAAGTAACAGGAAAATTGTGAACTTTTCTAGAGAATGCAGTCATGATGTTAAAGATACATAAATTTACAATCAGTTTGAGTTCTATCGTAATTGCTTCGAGGAAAATAAGAGAAGTAAAACTGTTTTCTATTAAAATGTAACAATTCAGATATCTGCTGATAGTGATTATATCGCTAAGAAATTATGCGATGAAATACGTGGATATATGCGTGATTTTAACGTTCCAAACGGTCTCAAGGATTTGGGCTTTCAGTTTTCGGATATCGGTAGGACCACGTTTTTCTTTTTCGTTTCTTATTCAACATTTGTGTTTTCTTTTTCATAGAAAAACTGTCCGCAGCTGCGTTGAATTCTGTTGTAAACATCGCTGTGACACCGAAACCAACTGATTTGGAAATAATCACTTCTTTGTATGAAAAATCATTCACTGTTTATTAGTAGTCTGTGTTTTCGGTTTATATTGTCAAAAGAAAAAGTGAAAGAATAACTCATAACGTATCCACCTACCATATTGTGATTTTTCATCGTTGATCAATCTTTCACTTTCACTCATTCCTCATCACTTAATGACAAAAACTGTGCTTAAAGCTAATATATGATGTCCATGAGGTAAGTAATTTCAATTGTAAGCGTTTCCTTTACCTCTGTATAGATGAACACGTCATATTTTGTTTTTTACTATATGCAGTCTGGAATCCTTTTTAATTTGTCGTATCATAACCGAAACAATGTTTTGATTGTTAGCAAACGTTGTTAGTATTTTAATTTTTATTATAACAAATAGTGTATTGTGTTGTAAACGTTAAACCCTTATCTTTTTATTTTAATTTTGTCGATATTTGAGACTTTCTCTAAGATTTTGTCTCCTTTAACAATGTAGAGTAAAAGATTTGTTTTTAATCTCTGTTATTGATTTAATATTGATTTAAATGTACCGTTCATTAGAACATTTTTTTGCAAAGTATACTCTAAAGTGCGGTACGAGTTACGATAACTCACAACTAGATGAGTTCTAAGACCTCACATGGTAAATATTTTGTTATTCTCGTAACAAAAATGCTATGAAGATAAGATGCTTTGAAAAATTTCGCATACAGAGAAATTGAGTATACAATGACCTGTACAAAAATAATACCTCTCATCAACTTCAGTTGTTCTATGGTTAGCTGACAGTTTGGAAACAGAAAAAAAAGCCGAAATGTTAGTGAAAACACGAATGATAAATTGATTGTGTAAATTAATCATATGAAATGATCATCAATAATACAAATGAGGAAGTGTGAGATAAAGATTTTTTCATATGTTCATTACATTGACCTTTTTTCTGAGGAATAGGTGTAAAAACTCACATAAACTCAGATGTAACCGCACGATTCCATTATGTCGAAGTATGACTCAAATCCAGCTTCATCTAGTAGAGTTAAATAGGTAAATAATCATATAAATACCGGGAATTGTCAAAATAACAGAACATTACCAAATACGAAAAGTACCACAACTTTCTATAGCCATTTTTGAGAGGATCCTCAACGATATCCTCCATTTTGTTATCATTTTTTCGTTCTCATCTCTAAAATGTCTCGACATTTCATCACTAAATACAGGCTTGTATTTATCCATGTACTGTTGCCTCATCTAATCGACTGTGTTTCTGTTAGATATTGATCGTCTGAAAACGTTATTTCCCTTCTGGAAAAGGTTATTGGTTGTTATCTATGTGATCTATATAAAATCGATATTGATCCAAGAAAAAAGTACATGATATAGGCTGAAATTGGTTAGAAATGAAATCATATATGAGTATTTTCTTGTGCTATACATAATTTTAATTATTAATTATAAATTATAAATCATTATAAATATTGTATTGTATATTTTTATGGAAGAAAAAAATCTCTTACAGCGATATGAAAGAATAAAAATGTAAAAAAAAATCGATTGTTGACTGGCATTTTTACGTGTTCCTTGATCATTGAAGCTTTTTGAATTGGACCATCGGAAAATGATGAGATTTTGTTGTTAACCTCCCCTACATAATTTTCAACGACTCCTCAATATATCAAAAAGCTTTATGGATTTTTGAAGCGGCATCCTAAAATTTGTATAGCTGAAGCTGGGATGAATAGAAGAAGCTTCCACAGAATTTAACAATATACAATGTATTGTTCTATCGTTTTTCAATCCTATTCAGAATGATTGAAATAAAAAAAAGTTGGTGAGAAAAAAAATGGAACAAGAAGAAAAAAACAGCCAGCTAGACCTGTCAGAAACAGTTGCCTCTATCATGAACAGTTACAAAGAAAGGCGAGGGAAAAAAAAAACGCTCTTCTCATTCAATATGACCTCATCGATTTACGTTAAAGTTCATTTTATTGGTGAATCAAACGAGTTCAGGTTTGAAAGGGTAAGCTTAAAATCCAATACAGCGTTTTGTTCTTCTTTCTTTCATTCCGGTTCTGGTGTTGTTGTTGCTGTTGTTGTTTTTTTTTCATTAATAAATATAACTTTGGTCATTTTTCGAGAATTTCAGAACTTTATCAATATTTTCAGTCAGGTCGATACATACCATATTGTTCTCCTGTTGACGCCCTTCACTCCATAACTCCTCCCATTCTTCTCCAAATCAACTTTTAAGATGTCTCTCATATTGTTTCTTGTAAAATTTCACCTAAAATTTGATTTGGAAACATTTTATAAATATATTGCTTGGTCTTGAGTTGCTTATTTATGCCTAATTTGTTTGTGTTTACTTTCATAGAAACCTCAAAATCTTATTATTAACTATGTGATAACATTTTCAAACAGAATTTCCTTTACATTTTCAATCGATAACAACCGGTTCTTGACATTTAGTACACTAATACTGAAGAACAGCCGAAAGCGCTATGTAAAGCTGATTGTCTAATGTTTACTGTATGAAGAAGTTGATGTCGATGATGACGTGAGGTGATACAGTAGCTTCAATAATGTTTCAAATGATCACAAAACTTAAGACACTAGGCGGCACTCGAACTCGCATCTATAGATGCTCCGAGTCATGTTCTATGCATTTTGCTACTGATTTGTTTATTCAATCAACATTATTATGGATATAAAAACATATAGTTACTATTATCAATACAAATCAGTGTGGGTGATGCGAAAGCAATCGTTTTTAGTCCATCGAGTGGTTAGTTTTTTAAATGCATATTGATTGATTTGATTGAAGATATTATGCCTAAAAGAGTAGATCAATATACAGTATTTTCAGAGGTAGTCAGAAAAATCTACATGATTAAGGTTATCAGGCGGTAGATCAATTGACATGAAGCATAGAATAAGTCGATCTGATTAGAATGAAGTTGAATTTTCACTCGAATAATTCCGACATTATTTATTTACTCACCAAATCGTAGTTACTAAACATTCTTTTTTCATATATATATTCATATATAATATATTTCACTAACGTCGATGCGGTTCTGTTGTGATGAAGGTGTCACGGTGGTATACAGAAGCAAATTATTTCACACACAGGTTCACGATCACATATAGCTCTATTAAGCTTGCAATACCTCTAGGATTAGTAGATTCAGCAACAGAGATTCGTGGCACAGCAACGTGAGGAGATAAGAAGCAGTGTTTTGGTAAAGAGGAGTCAACTTAGGTCATTGTATAGGTAAGGAGCTTACGCTCAATCACCTTCACGATATCACGCTGAACATTAATGCGTAGGCGGATCCGGCAATAGGGATTGATCAAGGCAAAAACTTATTTTATTCATGAGATTTTTTCGTCATTGTCACCATAACGCCTTCGACTTCCATTTTTTGAACATCTACTGTTGATGATTATTGTCGTATTACATCGTTTCAGATGTCGAACAACTGTTTGTTCTTCATAAGCAGTTTATTTTTGATGTTCAACGAACGATTTGCTCTGAGAAAGCCGTGTCAGGACCTGCTTTCATGCTCTATTGAGAAACGTTGCTTAAATGTGAGTACAGTACCATTTGATACGTCATAGTTTACAAATGAAGATATTTTAGAAAAGTTTACATCATATTTTTATCCAAAAATAATTTTATTATATTTTATAATAATATGATACTACCACATACGTTCACATAGTGGAGCTGCATTCGTCCTCGTGTTGTTATTTACATTACTACGTATACATATTTGTTTATTTATATAAATACATATTATTTACTGTGTTTTGCATTTACTTTATTAAGCAAAATCAATTTCTAGAAGAAAGAAAGCGAAGTAGTGGGTGTGACAGTGATAAGGTTTAATCCTCTTCAAGTAATGCAACCCTCATGCCTATCTGAGATCGATAAATTGGTGTCAGAATAATATGTAGTGGTAAGCTGCGTAGATATTTCAAGTTGAGAAGAGGTCAGATTCGCATTCATCTATTTCCATGATATCACGACGAGGAAGTGAATGCATACCTCACTGGGTTATCTTGCATGTGGATGAAACTGTACCACAACTCGATTAGACATAGTAATTAAACATCCTCAACCGCCTCACTACAGTAGAAAGATATGTAACAACGAGACTTGTCGAAAAATTACCACCGTCACTCAATCATTCTACCTAATTAAAAGGAAGCCTCAAAGTAGAAGTTTCTCCCTTTTTACCCTCAAAGAAAATGCATATACTTTCCTGGATCACTTACTACGCTTCTAAAAGTCTCCTTCAAAGTCGAAACTGGCACAAATACTAAGCAAATTTCCAAATATGTTATCTTGCTTTTTTCCTTATTTCTTGTGATAAAAAGTTGTACACTTGAGTCGACCAATGAGAAAAGCCAAAACACTTATGATGACGTCCCATCAGAAAGACAATGAACTCAGGTCAGAAAAGTTTAATAAATTATTTATCATTGTCAAGTGTTTTCTGAATTTTTTCTCCGACATTCTTGTAGGTTCCGTTTGTCGCTGATCGAATTCAAGACACCGAAGTTACAGAGAAGATGTACGACGACATCGACTCAGTGAGTTCTTAATTGTCTTCGATATGTAAATTCAAATTTCTTTCATAGTGCTGAACAGATTTCATCCTGGCTTTGTTTAATTTGAATAAACAACATAAACATTCGAAATTGTGATTTCCAAGTAAATAGACAAAGCATATGTCGATATTGGATAGCTTTCAGCTTATTGCAGATATTTTTGATATGGTAAATTTGAAGTAGTTCCTTATAAGTGTACTACGTAGGGCTACCGTATTTCAGGCTATTAATTACGGTTGTATATTTACATCTGGATGCTCGCGACAGTGTAAAACATGTACGCTATGTCATAACGCTAAACAACGAGTATTGAAAGTACTTTCTGGATCGGATCCTAAGACAGACAGTGAGTTATTGGATGCGATTTGTGTAATGAGTTAGTGACGTTATCCAGATGATCATGTTCTAGTGGAATGTCATGAACTAGTACAATGTGCGAAGACGTGTATTACGGGAAAAAACATCTCATCAACCAGTCAATGTCTTCGTCATCATTGTGCTTATCACTGCTTTAACGGATCATGTCCAAAATGTGCAGCTTTCATTTTAAAGGTCAGTTCTAAGTATGAGTCAATCATATGCGAGTAAAAATAGTCACATGACAAGTTTTTTTTTCTATTTTCTGCAACGAAAATATCATATCTTTGTTGTTTTTCGTGAAGTTGTCGAAAACTACAACGTTGGTGCAAAAACGATTACGATTTACGTAGTGTTGAGATTAGGAAATCACCGCAATTATTATTGCAACAACTTCACAACAGTCACTATAATATCAAATTCCCAATGGGAATGCTTTGAGTTTTCTAACAAAAATCTACTATTCCACATTATTTTACAAAACGTTAAATTCTGAATAAATCATAGCAGTGTTGTTGAGGTACTACATTCATAAAAATCTCTAAAACTCCTCATATAGATTGAGGTATTATGAGTTAAATGTTTATTTTCTTTGTTAAGATCTTCAATCAAATGTGTATTACTGGCGATTTCCGGAATAAAGTGAAAGATTTCCAGGTTTGCGATCATTATCAAAATCGATTACTTGTTTTTATTTATTTATTTATTTATTTTTTCATTTAATGTATATTGATTTATGTAAATTTTATTTTATAGGGACAATGTAGTGATCTATTTTGGGAAGTGGTGCATAAAAAATTCAAAAAGGAATTTGACCTTGAATCTCATTCAACGACAAATTGATTTGATTTGATTTGTACGTCATCGAATGCCTCATGCCTCAAAATTCATCAGAGTTCTCAATGAGCTTCGTCTTATGTGTTATCGAAATACATGTCAACAATATATAAATGTAGTAATATTGTATACAAATACTTATTCTCTTCTAAAAATATCGATTTTTTTCACTAATAAAAATTTGTCACATAATCGATTAGATTGAGACAAATTAAACACTATGCTACAGTAAACCATAACGATTCTTAATTTTATATTAATTCAATGATTCCGAATGTATTGTTGTAGATCACGATCCCTTAGAGATCAAATCGTTCTTCTATTCGCCTTGTCTTTTCTACGAATAATTTACCTCTTCAATCATACTCATATTTTAATTCATCAACTTAACGAACAGACAACAGATCGATCTGTTCGATAAGGAACTCAATCCAAAACTAATAGCTTCGGACAACGGACCATCCCATGATTTTTCAAATAAAAGATCACAAATGCTTTGTCAACGAGTTTGAAGAACCTCCTCAATTACTTTCACCATACATTATGATAATCGCTTAATCCCTTCCCTCATCCCTTAATTCCATAAGATTTTCTGTCTATTTGAAATCAGGTTGCCTATTACTTAAAGCTTTCGAATGAAAATACTTTGCATATATAATAATATGTTCAAAGTCTTACATGTAACTAGCTAGATAAGTTATGGCGTTAATCAAATTGAGGAATGCGGTTATCATTCGTTTTCAACCTTATGTTGTAGAGGTGGTTAAATGTGAGCCTAATCTATACGGTGACTTGAGTTTACCACTCTTCAACACTTCAGTGCTGTTAATCCCATCCAGATTTCTCTGATACCAATTTACTCACTCCGAAGTGATAGAGGGCTTATTAAGCTTAATGTTGGGCTGCAAACCTTATCTTTGCGTATAACTGTGGCTGATCCACCCATGTGCCATGGGCCAACTTCAGAATATCAAGAAGTCACGAGAACGATCATCGAGAAGTGGAGAAATGGCTTTCACAGGTGAATTTTAATGCAAATTCTCTTAAGATCAAAATCCATTTCTACTCATTATTCTTTTTCCTTACTTAAGTCATTATGAGGGAAAATGATCGAGTAAAGATTCATTTCTGAAATCTAAAATGAATGGAAACGGGTTCAAACATGAAATCGTTATTAATTGCTTTGCAAAATAAATGGTTATTTGTAAAAATAAGTCTAGTGAGTTCAAGCTTATACTGAATGTTTGAGTCAACTATTTCTGTTTTGAGGTAGATTGGCAGAATCGTCATATGCATTACACTACCACAAAGTTGTTGAATAATCACCCAAACACTTAACTGGCAAGATGAAACAGATCTTAATAAGATCAAAAAAAAACCATTATAAAATGAGACATTCGTAATAGAACGCGGAGTCAATGAGGAAAATAACTCATATTATTGTAAACTACTCGTCGCACTTGTATAATAATGCTTAACTAAAAGTTTTAATTAGCATATACATCTAATTAACTTCTTCTAATTAAAATCCAAATGTAATTAAATGATTTATCACCTCAGTGAGTCACGAACATATCGACAATACAACTTGAACACTATGATCGTATCGAGCAGAGTAAATATTGAAATATTGAGGTAGAGTAGGAACTCATTTTGCAGAAAATCCACGAAAGCTTATCGACAAACAAAATTCATTAGATCATTATCCATAATAATGGAAAAAAAATGACAAAATTATTATATAACACTCCTTAATTTATATCAAAATTCAAATCTGTAGGCCATAAGAGGTCAGATGTTGAGGTAAAATTGTTTAGATCACAAACAACTCTATTTCAACAAACTTTTATTATATGTACCTCTGAGGAAAGATCAAATGCTTAGACGATGATTTTAAATCATTCCTCAAAAAGGGTACGGTATACGATTGAAACAATAATTCACTGAAATTGAATAATTTTGATGAAAGAAATCAATTTATTTAATATTATAAAAAAAAGTGCGGTGATAAAGAAAAAAAATTGATCTACTGGCATTATTTTAAGAATAATTTCAAATTAATGTATTGCTATTCTATAGAAAGAAGAAATGACTCATTCATTCTCACTCACTCACTCACTGAAGTCGATAAGAAGTCGTGCAAATTTTTTTTTTCTTTTCAAGACTATTATCGTTACCATAACTTCGATTTAGAATCAAAGAACACTTAGACATTTTAAAAAGTGTAAAAATTTGAATCAAAATGAAAGAACAAAATAATAGGGACGAATGAATCCATATGAGAATAACAGGCAAATTGTTCATCACGAAGAGGTTGAATTTCCCTCATAAAAGAGGTATATGTGAAGAGTTATGTAGAATAAATAGTACTCTGCTTGAACAGTTATGTAGTATAAGTAGTACTGGACTCTTGTTGAATGAGAAAGTGACCGCCATCACAGTTTAGGTGGAAAGCATTTATTGATTTAGCCAAATGAAGTAGTGATGACGTTTTTTGTGAGGGAATACGGTAAAACAACGTCAACAGGCTACAAAATCTATAAAATTCGAGCTGGATATCAAAATAATATAACCGAAGAAAAAGCGCTGTTGCTCATTTTCGTAAAGCAGAGCACAAATCGATAACGGACAGGATTAAAATATATTCAGTACTAACCTTGAGGAGAAACAAAACAGAAATGAGTTACG
>KN716194.1:129515-152160 GCA_000816705.1 Dictyocaulus viviparus | reverse complement strand
CTTCTATCTAACAAGACGTCAAGCTTACGAGGTGAAAAACCTCTTTGACTCTGTAAATAAAACCTTACCATATGGTAGAAATTTTTTCACCATATCAAATGATGCGTTGATATTCGTTCTTGATGATGGTCCGAAATCAATTGTAGCTAAAGTGCCAGCAGTTGTTCCACAATTTAATAAATTTTCCGAATTACCATCGGCTAAAATTAAAAGCACTAAAAATAATCACTATGTTTAAGCCATTAAAAGCACTGAATTACAATTATTGTATATAAGCTGAAAATAATGAGTACTTGATGTTTTTTTTTGATGCTTCCATGACTTCTACATGAGGGTTCTTGCTGGCCCTCGGGACTCAGCTTAATATGTCATAGATATTATTTCGCTATACTACTTAAGCCTCTTTAATAAGTTGAAAATTCGTGTATTTCAGATTCGTACAATCATGCCATAAACAGAAATCGTACATCTTGCCATATTGTGGTTCCATTAAAACCTTTCACAGTTATCAAATTATCATCACAGAGCATTGAATTGGTAAGATTGGTCGCAGTGATACCCGCTTGAGTACCGCCTGCATGTGTTGGAATTCGGGCCAAAGCTTGCTAGACCTGCCATCCCTTAAGGGTCGATGAATTGCCGATGAAGAATAATCAGGAAGGGTAAACAGCACTGACTCCGCAGTAGGTTGGTTCTTTAAGTTCACTCTAAGGACGACTACCATTTAAATACCTCTTTAATAACACTAAAATAACTAGTGGGTGAGTCAAGCATCTCCACAAAGAGATAGATTACGGTAATATTCGTTTCTATCCGATAACGTTATCAATTTTAGAATTAAAACAAAAGCAAATATGGTCTAAGCTGCATAGTCAAAATGAAACATAATCATCAATGAAAACTTACTGGTATAGATTACGGTATTCTTGCCAAGATATGATCTTGTTAGATCTCGTAACCAAGCAGTATAACTCCTAAGGAACACTAGTAGATCATAAGAGAGAGATTTTGGTGAAAATTAGAAACTCCTGTGAGGACTAAAAGAAAGCACCTGTCACATTCTCTATAGCTGCCGTATTCGTTTTCAATTTGAACCATTAGTACAGGGCCATTATTATGACGTAACAGTGGTTTAATTTCGGGTAGAAGAACAGAAAACCATTTCTGTACTGCACTTTTAAAACTGAAAAATTTTAATTATTGCTAATCAGTTCAACTTTTGCTATTCAATATGATCAAACTAGATTCTATTTCTACATAGCTATTTCACATTCTCCTCGTTATCACTGAATCACTCTTAACGATAACAAAATAAGAAAAGCTTTAGCGATGATCAATCCTTGAGGGTGCACCCACTTATTCGTATTTCGGACGTAATTTTGTGGAGGTAATTAAATGCGAATATGTGAATACATTGAGCTGAATTGAACACACCTTATCAAATCATTTCTGCTTATCACTTCCAGATATCGGTGCATCAATTTGTACAATCCTTAGAGGTGGCGAGCTTAGTAAGCTGGAGGCAGCCGCGAACCACCACACCCTAACTCGGCCCCCCTGTGTATCATTGTGGCACCTCCAGTATAGCGCTACACTCGTTCCTTAAAGTATTATCGTTCGTTCTAGACGGCTATCAAGAGATAGAAAGAACGAGGTCAAATTTCCATAAACGTTTTCTCAACCTCATTTCTCAGCAGGAGTTCTTTTGCAAAGTCCATAGTTTTTCTCTTAAAAATCAATGATTAAAAACTAATAGAACTATCTATTCGACAGCGAAGCACAACGGTAGTATTCAATTAAAAAAGAAGCTCAATAAAAATATTTTACTATATTTAGTGATCATTTTGATAAGCAATTATAAAAATTAATATTTTAACAACGAAATGGATACGATAAATTTGGTGAGCGTTTGAAATTTCTCGAGGATTCATGAATGACGGAAAGTTAAGGATGTTGGATTAGCTTTATCTTGATAAAATACGAGTAGAAAATTGCATTATTCTGTATACATTGAATTCGCAATGACGAAAGGAAATGTCGCAACACTACGACGGACGACGGTTCTACTGCACCAGAGGTAAATCAAGCTTTCATCTCATAGGGTCAGTAAGCCTTCCATCTCTTGGGGTCAGTGATCTGATGTCAAAATGATCTGTGAGGAAAAGCAGTTATGACCTCCTCATATAGACTAGTGACCACTGGTCAGTGTATAAACTATATCTCTCCTACATGACGTCAACTATAAAGGCGAACATGTACCGCACCCCATAAGGATTGATCCTCACTAAGGCCTACTCTTATTTGATCTTATCTATGCCATATCTGACAAGCACTGAGTGATACGAATACGAGGCAAATGAATTTTAAACTTTTCATTACCGTTCTTCACTTGATCGCATAGTGGTAATATTTTTATTTAATAACCACCATGGTAAACCTCCGTTCTCCCATTCACCACATATGTAGGGACCTGAATATTTTAAAAGTTGCTCACACAGAAAATAAACTGATTAACGGAAATTTTAATCGATACCTAGTCGAATCAATGAATACATTCCCATTTCATATGCAATCAATGAAAATTCGGTAAAATTTTGCCATCCAGAAAAATTGTACCTAGCAAATATTATTGATTTTTAAGATCAAAATTCTATGATTCTGCAATAATACCACCCATTACTGAATAAGAGAGTACGAAACAGAGTTCGAAAAACCATAAACGAAAACAAAATATTAAAAGCTGAAATTTATCAAATGCTCACTGGCCCTCGTAAATTTCATGAAAATTCCATGGTATATAGTACTGAATGGCATTGAAGCCGAGTGCACGAACTCGTTGAAGCCTTAACTCATATAGTGAGGAATCATTTCATCTTCACAATTATACTATACTACACTTGATGTTTGAGTAAAAATTTGAAGTCATGATAAAATCCTAGAGATTTTAAGCATTCTGGTTGAGAATCTACCGAAATACAATGGGTAGCGCCAAAAAGAATGTTTTCCAACAAAGAAAAGGTCGAACTACTTTCAGTAGACAAGCCGTATTTCAAATCTCACTCGGTTCAAAATTATTCAAGAGGAGGACTTGAAAAAAAAAATACTTTGCAGGAAATTTCAACATCCGAGATCAAATCATTTTTGAGTCCTTATCACTCAGCGTTATTTGTTTGTCGCATTTTTAAGCTTAAATTTGAAATTCCGATTGTGAGGATTTGTTTACCTGTCCCTCCATTGACTCGGATGAATTCGAAAGTAATGAATTGATCCGGAAATATAACGAAACGGTTTTCCATCAAGAAGAAATTGATCATTCTTGTAATCAATAGAAAACGAAGGTGAAACGCTGCTAAATATTGATATTTCACTAATAACTGATTGAATATTCATTTGATTGAACTCACTTCAATTCAATTGAAGCCTCAGAAAACGAGTTTGAGTTGAAAATGAATGAAAATCCGAGGAATAGGAGAAAATATGGCAACATTCCTTGTAAAACGATTCGATGAAGTTGATTAGAGGAAAAAGAAAAGTTCTTCTTTTTCTGATGTTCTACATCTTTATTGATGACAATCAGCCAGAATTAAATGAGGAAAAGCTTCATAAATGCAGCTTTTCATTATAGAACCATTTTAATTAACTCAATGAAAGCCTCATGTAACTCATGTAGATGAAAAAAATCATAAAATATAACAAAATAATACGATAATATAGAAACAGTGAAGAAAAATCATTAAGAAATACAGCACTTACACTCAAAAGTTACCAAAAAAAGCATGATGAGGTCCGTGAGTCCAAACACCTCAACATCATAATGAATAAGAGATAATGCAGTCCTTTGATAGGACTGCAAATTCGGTCTGATCTGACCACCTTTTTTAGAATTTATTTCTAATTTTTTTGTTATTTCAGTACAGTATGATAGTGATTTTTCACCTTCTTCCTTCTTTGGTTAAGAGTGATTATCAGTCGGAACATAAATTAATGTAAACAAACATTTCAACAATTTTTGTTTACATAAAAAGAGGAATATTGTAAGCTTTGGTGGGATTCTAAAAAATGGACTTTTCGTCTTCGATCTATCGATTTCTGAGAATGCTATGAGCCTTATGGTATAAAGCAATAGCCACTGAGTTAAGTGACATATCTCATAACTAGGCAAGAGGGATAGCTATTCAAAATCCAACAGAGATTTATGTCTACCCAGCAAACTCTTCTACGTTTGTGAGACCATAAGGTTTCTGTCAAGTTCATAGCACACGATTTGAACTGCTTCAGTATATCAAAAAATGTCTTCTTCAACGTTCTTAAAACAACAATGCTTAATGTTTCTCTAGTTTTAGTCAATCGATTCCATCGCTTCTGGCGGATCGACCTCAACGTCAGAAGTTCATTGGGTGGATACCAGTTGACTTACTACAATATAACTATGGATCGCATTTGATTCTCAGCTTATGGAGCTTTCTCAATCAAGAGGGCTATTATTCTATTAAAAAATGCGTTTGTTATTCTACAGAAAATGTAGTGAAGTTAAAGTAATTTTACAGCACCGATAAAAGAAATGAAATCAATAAACTAATGGGAATAATGATAACAGATTCAGATTGTAAGCAATAAAACTTGCCAACATATGATATTCATTCAGCAGAATGGCAAGAGAGAGAGAGAATTGAGACTCAGATTCTCAGTCTCGAGTGAGACTCAGAATTGAGTAAGAGTTATCTGATCGTCCTACTTCATTTTATAGGTGTGGCGTATCTATTGTCTAATTCTCATTGAACGAATTTATACTATCATGACGGTAATCACCTGATCAGCACGTATGAATATGAACGATAGCAGTTCGTTATCAGTACGTCGACGAAAACCGACTGTTGACAGCTGCGATGAAGCTGATTAAATGCAACGATGATAAACGATAAATGGGTGTATTGCGTAGTGGTTTTGTGTAATATGCCACGCCTTGTTGTTGTAAGTTCAATCTTTCGCATCGCAGAATATAAAATATTAACTTATTTGCTGATTGAAAAATTAATTTTCAATAGTAGAAAACATGAGTGTCAAAGATGACAAAACAATAGTATTAAATGGTTCAATAAATAGAGTAATAATAGTAAATATGTAGTCAAACGATGCTGAGCATTTGGTAGCAACAAACAAGCAGTAAATAAGTAAACTTTTTTATTTACGCATATTTTCTCATGAATTCTGAGAAACGTCTTAGACTCAGCTAACATAGAAGCGAAAAAAATGACGTCAAATCAACCAAACGTTTTCACGTATACGTATCGTTTATACTTTTCCAGAAGTTAACTAAAAACCTCAAAATAAGAATTTCTGTATTTAATTATAACAGTATCCACATACGTTAATAAAACGCGTCAATAGGATTATGTTGAAACACTTGGATCATCTAGATTCCTGTAGATCAGCAACAGAGTCGATTGAGAACCAGTAACACTTCCATTTCTCCTAATGGATAGTTCAATGAGTTGTTTTCGCTCGTCGGATTTGTTGAGCATCATAATCCCTTTCTAGAGTCTTTGTGAAGAGATAGGGTCGTGCTACTTCCCCAAGATCACCCGTCATCACCTTTGGTTTACTAATGTTGCTGTGTGAATAATATCACGAATCGTCGTGCTCATTCTATGTTAATCAAATATGGTAATGCTTTCATATGAATCGGTTCGTCTTTGACGTTTACGATAAGGGAATTCTGAAGGACGAACATCTTTCTGAAGCCATATAAACACTGAATATAAAAACTTGTATAAATGCAAGTGTAATCTATGTTCTTGCTAGATGTGCCCCTAATTATTTTGTTATAGTTCAATTGTTTGAATTGAAATGACCTATACAATGGCTTAGGATAACCATTCTTTCGCGTACACAATACGGCTAACCCTACTAGATTATCTCAGTACAAGTTCACTCGTGGGGAATGGGAGACGTGGCTCGCTTCGGTGAGGATCTAAACTCAGCTATACCGTACTTAAAGCTTGTAGAATCTCCTAGCACTGCGCTACGCCGTCCCTATTTGCACTGAGCGAAAGCGACCAACTATTTATAAACCACAAAGTTCGCTAATAAATTAATCAGATATTTCTTTTTAAACACACACAATATTGTTAAACAAATTTTATTTAAACGGCTGACAATTTCGATTTCTTCGGGGCTTGTGAAGTCAAGTTATTCACAATCCCGCCGGTCAAATATCAGTATTGTTCAAACAAAGAAATTCACTAAACCTTTGATAAGAATCAACTGTTTATATACTCTTCACTTTTTTAAAAGTCCTCTTCTGTGAAGATCAAGCAAAGACAATCACAGGGAAATCACATGAACGAACAGAGGACCACTTATATGAGTCCTCATACCATGAATGATTTCAAAGCATGGCAGATAAAAGAACAACCGATTGAAGAACAAGATTGAGAGTTACACGTGAAAAGACTATAACAACATGTCTAATATAGGACGCATTTCTAGGACGATGAAAGAAATGCTAGAAACAAGAAGTCTGAAGCTCGATTCAACAGCGACCTGCACACTGCAGAAGATTGTCACATGAAGGCCTAAAAGACACAAAGAAAAAGGATTACAGGAAAAGCTTAAAAATGATCTAGTCTGAAGTAATGTTGTCAACACTTTTGAGTTATCATATTCTAGCTAGCTTTTTTCAAGGAATACGGAATCAAATTTACGTTTATCACATACTGTTATAATATGAAATTAAAAACGTAAAAATTAAGTACTACCTTTGAACATTGGCGATCTTGTTATCACATACTAAGACACCCTCTGGAGGAAAACCACCATAAATTTTCCGAAACAAACATTGAGCTAATATAGGAAGCATAAAAAGCTAATTTTGACCGAATGGGACAAATGTCTACCACCGAACTGGTGATGTAAAGCCACACACACTAATGAAATGCAATGTGAAAATATTCATGATGGAAAGGTACGAAATCTTTGTAGGACTCACTGACACCTTGAATGCTTGATAAGATTGCTTGGTAAAGGTATGGAAAACATTGGTCACAGGTGATAGAATAAACAGGATATTCCAATGAATTCTATGGCGTGGACTATGCTGCACGGCAGTGAATGTTGTACAGGTTTATCGAGAATGCTACTTGCCGCCAGCTCCTACCTTCGTCGACTATGAAAAAGCATTGAACAACGTTCAAATGAAAACCGTGGTGTCAACGAACATCGGTCAAGCGGTAGAAGCAGACTGTAAAGACAGCTGTTCAAACAAAAGTGCAAAATCTATTTGGCGGAAAACCCGTAGTACGAATGAGGATAGAAAGTAATTAGCAGCGATCAACCAGTGAATTCATTGAAAAACGACTTCAGTCCACAAAGCTCTTTCTTCTCTATAAAATGCTTTCATCACGTAGTTCTTCATGCTCATAGAATGCCTCAAGTACACGCATCATTTGTTAGCTTTGCTGAGCACTTGAAACTTTAGTTCATAATACCTCACATTGAGCAGAGCAGCAGTCTTCTCACAGAGCACATAAAACTAAAAGAAAAACACAAAGTCAGTTTTTCCGTGCTTTTGAAATGACAAATTTAAAAAAAACAATAGCAGAATGGAGAACGTCCTGCTGGATTGCTCGCAGCAAGATGAGCTGTGCTGCTGGAAAGCGTCTAGCTGTGTTCACAGGTGTGGGACATGTAGACCATAGTCAATGAAGCGGATCTACATGTGCAAGATCTACGTTGGACAACAATTTACTGCCAGAATATTGACAATATACATCAAAAAGTCCTATAAGAGAATATAGTGAATCTTGTGTGATATTTCCACCATCACATACTCTCTCAAAGTCCTTCCTCCTCATTTAATTCATATAAACTCACTGGCGGCTCATTTCTTCAGCTGCACTAAGGTAGAGCAACTCAATAATTATACTCAGGACGTCTTCATTGTTATCGTTTCCTGCGACAACTTAAAATTTGCAATGAAAAGATGCTTCTAGAAGTTTGGTATTGTTCAGCTTCTATACTATACTCGCTCACATGTTTCCTTAGTTTCACTCGTAACTCTTGAGTTCAGACTTCATTACTTTTCGTTAGCAGAAATTTACACCTATCAAATATAAAATCCACATTGTACCTGACCAATTTTCAAACTGGATAACTGAGTAACAAGCAGTCGTTAAATACATGACAGTTTATTGAATTTGAAATAAATATTGGGACAACCTTTAAACATGCTAAATACTGCACCACGTTTTGAAATCAACAATACTTCAGAAGATCAGAACAATTATGAAATAAAGAAAAGAATTGCAAATTGGAATGAAAATCTGAACCATTGGATCTACGATACAATAAAATTAATTCATCAGTGGAGCCTGAGTCGAAGAATTCATTATTCCAACACCTCTTTCTCTTTCATCTTCTTCTTGTGCTTGCCTGACCATCTCCATAATCGAAACGTGTAGTATTTCCAATCGCTTGCGACTCGTGATTGAATTGAGTTTTTTATAAAGCAACTTGGCTGAAAAGAACATAATGAAGAATGAGAATATAATTCAAAAAGTGGGCAGGTCAAAAATCAAACGATGGATTCAAGAAAACGAAAATTACAAGAAAAGCTGTACCGAACAATTCGTTTTCATCAGTTTCTTCGTCGTTGAATTTGATTCTTTTTCCATCCCTACTAGATACGGCAGGTGGAACCATGAATGGTGGAGGAGGGATTCCTGGTGGTATCTGAAGGACATTATTTTCGTCACCAGTGCTACTGTGTTGGAACCATATAATAACAAAATGAATCATATAACGCAGATATCCACTTTTTATTTCCATGTTGGCATAATTTTCTACTAAATTACAAAATAATAGGAAAGCACAACCAACGAAACCTACTACTCCTGGAGGTGGCAGCAAAAACGATGGAGTCATTGACATCGCTGACTCAGCTGTCCTTTTTTGTCCCGGAAAGAACTTTTCTAAATAAAATCACGTTAACCACTCAACACCGACGAGACCTTCATCTACCAACTGAGGGTTTCCCATGTTAATTAGATGAGCCTTGCCTCAGCACTAATTATGAAATTATTCGGTTCATGCATAACTCTCAATTGTGTTTCAAGCACAATTGTGACCTGAAATATAGCGCCTATCAACCATTCCAAACCTTTCTGTGCGGCTTTACTCGTGCATATGAAAATGTAATATAAGTTCGATAAACCTAAATCAGCTTCCCTAGTACTTTACAACAATTCCAAGGGAAAAAACATCTTCATACAGTTTCTTAAACTTCCAATAGATCAGATAATCAAAATACCAAGTAATCTGGTTGGAATACTAACAGTACACAACATAGAAAACGTAATAGAAAAAGGTTTATTTTTGGCGTAGTCATTCAACATGAATGATATAGTCAATAATAAACACAAGATTATAATACTATGCGCTTAAAAGCATGAAAGTAAGATTCAATACAACTTTCTTACAAGTCAAACAACTTTCCTACTCAATTACGGGAAACCGCATATTTGTATGATTAGAAAATAAACATGAATATAAGTCACTACATACACGCTGTATCATTCTACACTTTATTCCATAAAATTACCACATCCACTCTCTCTTCCTCTCTTCAATAATGTATACAAAACCAGCTTAATACAACAAATTGATAATGGTGAATTTATATTTGAAATAAGAACTAGTGAAGCAATAAACTTGGAGATTTTTTATCTAAAGTATTTATAGTAATTATAGGTTTGCATGTACCTGATCCAAAAAATTCTGAAACCAAAAAAATGAGGAAAAACTGAACAACAATCTAATAAAGCACGAAATTACCTCTATAAAGATGTTATTCAAATGCCTGTCTTTTTTCCCCTTTTAATCCAAGTAAACTTGAAGGAAATCAGTTGGACAAAAAATTCATTTATTAAAATAATACTTAAAATTCAAAACAAGTTACTTAGAAGAACATCAAATAAGTGAAGAACGCAACTATTAGCCGGAAACAATTCATGAGGTTTCACTTGTATTTATTTCGATCATGCCGATCTTTGCAGAAACAGCTACGATTCCAAACATTCATCTTGTATTATGTATGACTAAATGTGCCTCATCGGTTGGTAAGTTTTTTGGATATAGTGGAATCAAATCGATAGACGAGGTCAACCGATTCACCCAACAATTGCGGTCTTTACCTTATTACATATTATAGTGTCATGACTATAATGATACTTATTAAGTGGCTCAGTGGTGGAGGTGCCGCATTGCCACGCCTGCCGATTCAGTTCGTGGCCGCCCCACAGGCCTACCAATCCCGCCATCCCTCCGGGGTCGGTAAATTGGTACCAGAGGAGTCTGGGTAAGATAACTGGCACTGACTTGGTGAAGAGTGGTCAACTCATGTCATTGTATATACCAGGCACGCATTCAACCACCTCCACGATATCACGTTAAACATGAATGCGGGGGCGCATCCCACCACAAGGGATTGATAAACGCCAACAATTATCCTAATTATCTTATAATGTACATGTATTATACAAATACTAATACTATATATATTGCTACCATAAAATATGAATACAGAAAATTAGTTCACATGTTATCCTAATTCCACTGGGGTGCTAATGCGTAATTCTGCATTTCTTATTAAAACTATGAAGTACACTGTTTCTAAGATACGAAATGAGCCCTAGTGTTAAAGACTAGCGTTATCATTACAAAAGAAAATTACATGTCTCAAGAAACGTCGGATATTTCCACGTGATCTAGTGTAATTTCATTGAAGAATAAATTCAAATAAACACAAGCCCTATATTTATAATCGTAAATAAGCAGAATAAAAAATTGGAGAAATTTACTAAAAGAGAATTGAGATTATTTAATATTAATTTGGAACAATATATTGAACACTATAACTGTAATATATTTGAAAAAAAAGGAAAAAAATAACAGATTAATTTCAAATAACCTGTAACATTTGCGATAATATCATCAGCGTGAGTTTTTTTGTCTTTCTCGGGGTCATCTCTCTATAAAATAACGAAGAAGTAAAAAGCTAAAAAATAAAGGAAATAATATATGAAAATGAAAATATTAGCACATTATTTACACAAGCACACCAGAAGGCAGGTTTTCATCATATGAAACACATATCGCCATGAAATAAGTAGAGTTCCCAACACTCAAGAAAATAGTGTTACCATTCCAGAATAGCTAAGAACTGACCCATCGTTGTTCCACTTTATTCATCGTGAAAAAACCGTATTTCTGCGGGGCGAAGAACACTTTAGTCGGCTGCGGACGCTTTGCTTGTGAAGTTCCATTATAATATGAGCCAGGTACAGGATGCTGAAGACATTTATGCTCAGATCTGTAAATTAAAGGGCACGGTTCCAACCTCGGTCCCATCTGCGGGCTTTTCACCATTTTTTGCAGCAGCAGACTCATCCTAAAACGGACCGATTACTGCAACGAAAAAAAAATGGGACAATATCCTGCCACTTACCGCAGAATCAGTTGTTTCTGGGATTTCAGATTTCAGTTGCGAAGTACATTCTGGTTCAACTTGTGCCATAGTTCTAATATATAGGCGTGCATTCGTTTGCACATGCATATACACAAATGTATGTGTACATCCCCACAGTATGTAGTCTCAATATATTCAAAAATATAGAAATGTACAAAGCATTTCCGCCATTAAATTCCAATATTACCATTGATTTATCGGGAACACATGGAAAAAAGCTACTTTACAACTTCATATTCGAGAATAACAACTTGTCTTAAGATCAGAAATACAGATTGCGCACTAGGCTTTGCCAAGAGAAATGCTTCGAATAAACATTGCAAAATTTAGAAAAATACAAGTAAACAAAAAGGATTATTCAGTGGAAACTTCAACATCAACAAAATGGAAAGATTAACGCGTCAGAGATGTTCAGCTATAATAATGAGATAAATTCAAATTATGTCTTACAATTGGTTACAAGTAAGAGTCTCAGAGTCAAAATGAACTGAAGTTGTTAGCAGGTCGCCCATTCATAGCTCCACTTTGTGCAGTAGTGCCACCTAAGAAGGAAAGCGGTAAACGCCTCCAAAGATTAAAGAAAAGTATCATTTACATGCTGGAGAGTCGGACTGTTGAGCGAGAGCTTCATGAATCATATTCATAATACGATTTTGTAGACGATCAATGACCGCTTCATCGCGGAGTCCTTCCATTTTTTTCCAGACCATTTTACCTTGAAAATCAAATTGTATGTACAGTATATTAAATATTAATATTAAATTATTCATATTAAAACCTCCATATTAAAACGAAAGTATTATTCACAGAAATAACCCGAACATCGTGACATTAACCCACCAAATAACTCGTGGATACTACTATTTGTCCCAAACCCGGGCACTTCGTTAGCAGTGTTTAAAGCCATGCCATTGTTGACATCAGACGAATTCTATAACGGATTGTTTAAGAAACACGATCTAGATAAGTTACTCAAGAGAACGGATTTGTGTGCACCACTGCAGAATCTCTAACCATAACTTTATACAGATAAGACTAATATATTGAATTGGAACATGACTACTTCGTTCTTTTGCCTACTTCTAAAACGTAAGTGCTTAAGTTATGCAAACATATTTCTCTATAGGTGCAAAGTTTAACTATTGTTGTTATGTTACCATAGTCATGGAACCTCCAGCAGATCCTCTTCCTACAGACGTTGCGGATGGAGTAGCTGTTTGACCTGAAGAAAACTTTATAAACTAACAGCAGATGCATTTAACAAATTTGAAAATGAAAAAAAATTTTTTGATGGTTTGCGAGTTAAATGAGTGTGCATCGAAAATGGAGCCAACAGGTTAACAGCGTTTGTTTACGCATTCCAAGAAGTACCAAAGAATGATATTAGAGCTAAAGATACAAAATTGAAAGCCCACATCGCTGAAAACGATGCTGAAAGTTATGACTTTTTTCTTAATGTTGCGGTTAAAACTTTCACCGCCATTTCATATTACGCAACTCCTATGTATCATCCTGTTGGCTCGAAAAATCGGTTTTGAACTTCTAGGGGGAAACGAACTAGACCTGACTGCATTGGACCTGTCCTAGCGTCGCCCATCTGGAAAAGTCGTACAGTAAGAACACAGCTTCTTCTTGTAGCATACTTGTATTGATCTTCTTAGAGCAACTAGTGTGCCCGAAATGCAAGCAAACTGCCGATCTCGATTTTGCAGTGAAATTATTTTATTTAACACCGTTGTAATAACACGTATGTTATTCTCCCTATGCGACGAAACACGTAGGCGCTGATTGCAACTGTTCGAAATGTTTTCTTAGGTAATAGGTAACATTACGTAACTACCTTGGTATGGACGTGTTTACAAGCGATCGCACAGCTAATAAGCAGTAATGAAAATTTGGGCCATGCAAAACATTTCATGGCATATTTGACCAAACAAAGAACTATTTTTCAAACTACCATATATGCATATATCAAGCATGACAAAAAAAACTTTGATCCTCGCGAGCAAGGATATTTGTTAATTCTTCCTATACAGAGAATTGTTCAAAACATTCTCCATCCGCCGTCGCTGACTTTTCTAGTTAAACTCTCAAAAACGCTCAGCACGGAGAGGAAGACTTCCACGAAACTATGTTCTAAAATCAAATCCATAATTAGTAAAATTTGAATCAAAACAGCACTTTTACGAAACATGTGAAGAAATGCAAATTTTCAAATGCAAAATTTGCACTACCATAGTGCATAACAATGATCGAAGTAAGCCATGCCTACTAAGTTTAACCACTAATCACCAATTATATCGAAAAGACGAATCATATCAAAATAAATCATCGGCCAAAAAGTCCACTGATGAGCACATTTCTTACGTCTATTTTAATTATGGTGGGTGGATAAATTCCGGATATACGAAACAAAGGAATAGAATATTACAGCAGTATACCACCAAAAAAACTAAACGTACCGGACCAGGCATCGATTGAGGCCCTTTAAAGAAGCTGACGTTGGGATTGCTTTCACCGAATCCCATATTCCGGCCTGGCATCCCAAATGGCATCGGGCCTCTATTTCCAGGAAGAAAAGGTCCTCCAGGGCCATACGGCTCTCTAAATGGACCTGGTCTACCAAAGCCAGGATTTCCCATAGGACCAGGTCCACCGTGCAACGGACGCTAAAAAATGCACCCCTACATTCCTCATTAGCAAAAAAAAACAAATTCCTGAGTGTTTTCTTAATTTCAGCTTCAAACGACTATTGTACTGCTGAAATCACTTTATAATCAACTTCGACTTCTTCAACAACGTTTTCTACCAAATTGAAAAACCAATCTAACCCTCTATGTATGATAATCCCTATGCAGCATAATCTTTAGAGGACATATAAGCTAAGTTGAGTAAAATTTTACCGCTCTAATACGAGACTAATATTCAAGGACACGACTTACTGACCATTTTTTCGCCTTGCCAAACAGCAATACTTCGTAACAGAAATAACTAGAAGAAACCCTTGATTCATAAATGTAATATTTACTAATGTTTTCAGTCCTAAAAATGAGTTTTTTGCAGTGTATTACACCACTCAATAGATATTTTTAATTTCGAAACGTTAAAAGACTTTCTAGATCAATTAACAAAACTTTCCAAATTACATTGATGGCACTTTTCAAAGTTGATGAACTGACGTTCTCTACCACTTCACTAAATGTTAATCAACGATTGATATAAAAAAAATGAATGTCTCATATCCAATTTCGAATGTCAAAAGAATTTGTAAATATGTAACTTTAACCGCTGCTGCGAATAAAATTTTTGTTCTAATCGGCAACAAATTACTACCTAAAAACTGCATAATATACTACTAATAGAGACACTATGAATAATAAAATACCCGTGAAGACAATGTTTTATCAGGTCAACACCAGGTCGCAAGAAATACAATTTTTCATACGTTCAGTGGAATTTAGCACAATTTCGTCACACTGTTGGAATACATACAGAATACTATCAAAGAAACTTACACCCGCCATACCACCCATTCCTCTTCTGTTACCATGTTTCGAAATTACTCCACGTGCAGGCTGAGAACGTCTTTCTTGTCTTTTCAACGGCTGAAAGGAACCATGCATTACCTGCGCTATTTTTTGACTCTGATGCTAAAAACTACTAAAGAAAAGATTATGATCAAGTTTCTAAAGCTAACTAAAACACTGAGCACCTTTCCATCAGGGCCAATAGCGATTCCTGCAGAACCCATTTGCGCAAAAGTCTAAACGGCAGCTATATAATGTACAACCAATATATAGCAAAAGAATTGCATTTCTAAGGAAGGAAAATAGAAAATGACGACAAAGAAACCGGAATCTTCTCAAATGAATAGAAATTGTACCTATTGAAGAGGTACTAACGCAATCGATGCGAACGGCGTTAGCATTTAATCGTGGCAAGACCATATCATTTGAAATCCCTTTAATTAGAGTTGGATACTGTACAATGTGGCGGAAGAGGTAGAGAAAGCGTGTTGTATGGAATCCAGCAGTAATAACTTTGATTGACTCTTCCTTTAAAAGTGATTATTGTCACTGGGGAGAAACAAAATCATGTCTTTTCGACTGTTCAGTTCTTTACTAGATGGATTGTACTGCGAGCTTCTGCTCGAAGATTCGAAAATTGGTGCAACTGGAAATTACAAACAGAAAGAAAACCGCTTTTTGAACTTGTGTGGTTTTGCTGTATTTCCATGAAATGACTTAAAAACAAATTCTTGTTGGTACGAAGAGCACAAAATATTAATTGAACTGCTATAAAAACAATTTTATTAATTTTTCTTCATTTTTTCTTTATTGCTCCTTAACATATGATTATCGCATATGTCTTATTATAAAATGATTAATACGAAACCATTATCGTACCTATAATCCTAACACCTTACCTACTCGTCGCAGATGCCATTCTAATCTGGAAACCTGGAGGTACGGAGGGCTTTGTGGGCCTGAAGGAGACCGCAAACCTACGTATACTGATTCGGACCAACGTATCACTATGGCATAAAAAACGGAATTGAACTTTTCATCAATTGGCTTTATAATGATCATAAAAATTCAAGATGAAAATATTGTGCTGATCTGTAAACACCGGTGACTGCTTGTGACAATAAGATTACTTCAGTGTGAATCTTATAGGACACCAATCAAAGCACTGTTACTAGTAGGTACGTTTTCACCTTCATCGACTGCGAAAAATCATTCGACAGCATCGAAGCGAAAGCTATGTTATCAGCGCTTGTCGATCAAGGAATGGAGTAGTAACGAGAATGCACTACGACGATACAGCTTTTTGTTCATAGTCTTCCTATTCTTTTATGGAAGAGGAGTTCAACAGTGCGATACAGTTTTACTAAAGCTGTTCAACAATATCAGTGGATAATGTAGCCTGAATTGGCGACAAAATATGCACTCGTGTCATGGAAAGTTTTTACAAGCTTTCCATGTAAAATGTCTGTTTTTTAGTGCAAAAGTAAGGATTCTATTGAATGAATCAAAATACCTAGTTCATGAGACATTTGTAGTGTGACTGAAGAAGGCTATAATTAGCGGCGTTCTTGTTTGAAGGACCAAATCTTGCGAGTACTTGAGGTATTCTGTTAGCATTGAAGATGATATTATCAAACGACGTAAAGAAAAAAGAGCTGCACAGGTTGTGCTCCGACTTCTCTTTCAATTCGTAAAACATTTACCAAATTTCAAGCTTTGTTCTCACCCCTTCAATGCTTTAGTTTTTCTAATGCATTCTAAGCACCTAGAACGCGCGTCCGTAATACTTCACATCGAGAATTTTACAGTGCTTTCACAGAGTGCTTAAACATAAACGGAAAATACAAAACGATGTTGCCCATATAAAAAGAGTAGCGAAATGGAGTGAAAAACGATGCATACGCCTTACCGGACGACGGCCATTAAAATGAGTGGATGCGTTGGTGACAAGCCTTGAGAAGCTGTATATGCAGCTGCAAAGGAACGTTGGGCCATGAAATGGGTCTCGTAAGCGTCACCATATACCAAGAAAACAACCATCGTGGACGATGCGAGAAAGGAAGAATGGAGAGCTTGTTGAGGCCCGCTGAGTGCACGAAAACAAGCCATCCCAGTATGGTTGATGTTTGCAGAATAATTGTTATGTATGGACGGTGTACGTATTCATCTGAAGTAACAGCTAATAGTGACATTATTACTATTACAGATTCAACATGTAAATAATTATGCTAGATATGTCATTAAGGAAATTACAATGTTGTTAGACCTTTTCTATGCTATGCTTAGGGAGGAAAGAGGGTAGGGTTGTAGTCCAGTGGTAGGAGGAACACCAGTTGTGCGTAGATGGTTCCTTAGACTAACAAGACCGTTGGTAAATTTGTGTAAAAAAAGTGCTGGTGAGAAAGGCTGCATTGACTTGATGTAAATTGATCAACTTAGGTAAGCGTGTAGGCTAGACTTTCATTCAAACACCTCCATGATAACATAATGAAGGAGATTTTAGATGTTCCTTACAACGATACATCAACACTGGACCTCATTTTATTTCAATTCATATATAAACGTATACTATGGCATGCCACAAGCATCTGGATGCAATGAAGCACGGCTCACCAGATCGTACCCGTTAACGGGCAAATGCTATCAAGATATCCACTTAGAATAAGTGAAGCAATGAGTGATCGTGGTGCGAGGGCTTAGGTACTGCAATCGGTGAGCATAATAGACCGGACATATGTATATTCGGGTTTACATCTCTCCTGATGTTCGAAGTTATGCGATTAACCAAACACATTGAGGAATATAATAAAAATTTGTATTTAATTGCTGCTAAAATTTTAATATGCTTATTTTTACCACAAGATGTAGATGTTGGCTTAGCTATTTTTGTGACTGTAATACATTTATTGGATCGCCGCCAACCACCACAATAAGAATGATCGTCGACGAAAAGCAAGCAGAAACTTGGTAAGCAAAAAAAGAGGACAATGCAGTGAGGACCATCACAACATACCTTAGAGGCAGTATTGATTACGTCAACAGCCTTTTTCTCTTACAATGATTCAATTATTGAAGATGTTTAAAATTGGATAATTTGCTTAGATGAACCAAAGAGAAATGAAAATATGCGATGTGAAAAAATCATAGCATTTATTGGCACTCAGAAATAATCGATCAATAAATCAATAGAGAAATCTAAGAACTCATACAATTGATGCTAATGGATATTTTTACAGCTCGAGTTTTTCTTTATAAAAATCTTCTTGAAGAAAAAAAAAAAAACTAATAAACATAATATTCGGAGACCAAGATCACGAAGCACGAGTAATAAATTGATCATTAGTAACTGCTTGTTTTTTTTTTTAAAGAACGTAACGAAATAGAGAAAGATCTATGACGTCATCGAGAATTTTTGTAGCATTTGAGGTGAACTCGTCCATAAACGGTCATTAAATGAACGATTTTTGTAGTGAAAAGAAAAAAAAAATCATAGAGGAATCTTTGGAATGTGAACGGTTGTATTTTATGGATAATCAGCACTATTGCCTCATCAGAAATTAGCATATAAAATTTATCGATTATTTTCAAAGTATAAACGACTTCAATTGAAACAGTTTCTACTAAAACAAATACAAATAGACGATTGAAAAAAAAATATCACATTTTCACGATTTCACTCGTTTGAGAGGAGGCAAAAATTTTCACGACTAAATAAACACAGCTTAAAAATGTAAGTAGTAGTAAAAATAACGATGTAATATCGATTTATATTAAAACTTAGAAATGTTGATAACTTAAGAAAAAACAAAAGTCACGGTATTTTGAGAGGTATACGGTAACTCAAAAAACAAAAACGGAAGTTTTTTTTTTTATTCAGAAAAATTTTCGTTATCGTTAAAGGAAACAATGGCTTTAAGGTAATAAAAATACCGTAAAAAATTGCAAAAAAAAACAACGTTAAAGATTTACCAAACTAATACTTTTGAAAAAAAAATATCGATAAAATAAATCGATTAAATTATTACTTTTAATAGAAAATTATTTAAGTAAAAATTTTGTGAAAATAAAAATAATTTTATATAAAGTCGAACAGTAAATGTTCTATTTATATCGATTATCATTCATAGCCATTTTTATTTATTTCTTATCAACTAACTATAGATTATAATAATTTTGTTCTTCTATTCCCTGTAGATGCTGAGTTAATAGTGAAACTTCTAGCCTCCCACATGAGGTTCGAAGTATCACGATTAAGTCAGCATCTTTAGGATTACCAAATATGTTCAGTTTTTGATAAAATCGATGTGACATCGATTTCATTTAGAAGGAAAACTTAATGAGGGAAGAGGAAATAAAGAGCGCAAGTACTACATGATTCACAGATAAAATGAGCTATACTTTTTGAAAAATATTACGGAAAGCACAATGTATATGAATGATATGAATCAGATAATGGTTAATGATGAGGATTATGGATAGTTTTAGCGTTGCCTGAGGGTGTAGAAATGGTTTGGCGCCAGATGTTGAGGGTGGCGCCTCAATGGGGGCAGCAACGTTGCTATCTGCCACAACGATGAGCTGATAGCGCTAGTCAAGTGCTTCGACGACCAACTGTGTATTTTGTCTAGACAAACCTGCTACACTATTTTTACACGTATTTTATTCGATCATATAATTTTATTCATTATATTATCTAATGTGTTATATTTATTATACGGTATAATTCTAAAAAACTCATGAAAGATACTGGACAATTGCCAAAACTCTCACATCTGCGCCATTTGAATGATGATCGGCGTCGACGGCACAATAATGTATGGCGGCAGTTCAATGACCGACGACGATTCATTTACCATTCATTGTCGAATGTTGATGTTTTCTGGAATATAATGGGACGATTTTTATGGTTTCTTGTTTCGATGTCGTTGATCTCAATGGTACGATGTCGTCCATTCGGTGACGAATTGAACTCCAACGATGAACCGTTGTCAGTTGCTGATGGTTATATTCATCTATCGACAACGAATAATCATTCGAAATTTCGTGAACTATCCAGAAAAGCATTCGAATCGTTAATAGCTGCTCCAAATCAAGATTTCACCTCATCAAATGAGATCGTATTCAGAACTCATCATAACGATGTTGTTATTGACGAGAAATTGGAGGAATCAAAACAACATAACTCAGGTACTGTAGTACTTTCTAGTAATGGAATATCGTAATCCATTTCTGTATAATCTAACGATTATGAGAGTTTGATTTTAGTTTATTTTGACAACGTCAACAAATCCATATATCAATTTCGTGATTATTTTTGGTTTTATGTTTTTTCGTTTTCTGGCTACGTTTCTAAAATCAATATTTGTCATTATATCAACCGGAAGGTCTTCATATTTATTGATTTTTCAAAATCCATTCATTCAGTCTTATCTATATTAGAAAAAAAATTAATGATCAGTCTTTTAACGATCGCGTCGGCCAGAGTTCCCGGTTCTAATAATTTTTTCCTGATCGATTCATATTGTTTTCATCTATGAAGATCATTCCGTAGATGATCTAATAAGAAACAGATTTTCATTAGGATTCATTAAGGCTTAATTCGAAGCTTTTGATCAGTTGACTCGATTACAGTAATACTGCCAAAGCTCACATATCTCGTGATCGTAGTAGATCTTCGTTATTCATTCATTTATTTACTTCATATTTATTTGTTTACTCAATAATAATTTCTTTTATTTTATTTCCTCCATTTTTCATCATATATGATATTAATCGATATCAGTTAGTCAGATTATAATTATTATAAAAACTAAAGCACAACTATTTCCTCCTATTAGAAAGCTTTCGAAAAATCGATAAAACTTGAAATTTCACTGATTTTGAGTTATTCGCCACACTTTTAACTCATTTGCACTATATTAACGAAACTCTTCAGTACCGTATACTTCAAAAAATTAACAAATGGGTATTTTCTGGAAGAAAATGTCCTTCTGTCCGAAAAAAATGTTAAAATGATATTAGAAGTTATCTGTTACCTTATAAATTAGTAATGGAGGTAAATTTTCAACCTCAGATAAATTAATTATGTCTTACGGTGTAATTAGTGATAACCAACTCGTTGAATAAGTCAAATGTAAATGTATTTTCTGCAGATTTTTCCTAAAAAAAAACAAGCGTAGATCAAAGTTTTATTACTATGATTTTTTCTGTATGGCAATACAGCAGCTTGATGACAGATCTGATCTACTGTCTTTATTTGAGACAAAATGGGACCCTCTCGTTTTCTTATAATGAAATATTACGCCTTTAAAAAAAAACATCTATTTTCGTTTTTGTTTTTTTGAGATGATGAAAATCGTTGTAGAACGACGGAAACCTTTAATAGATGGCCGTAATCAGGCGTTAATCACGTTGAACGATCCGCAAACACGGGAAACTCAACGATGTGAAGGAGCGAAATTTAAGCAACGAGTAAAAGCTCCGGGATGTTTAACGAAAGTGATCGTGAATAGGTACGAGTTACGAGCTTATCCTTTTGTTTTGTCGTATTTTCAAGACGAAAGAAGAGCAGTAGATGTTCCGTTCGATGTACCGTATCTTCTCATTTTTGAATTCTATTGAAACTATTTAACTGTTTTCTTCTCTCCCAACCAAGCTTCTTAGATTTTCATAATTCTTCTCTGTTATTTCGGTTTCCGATTCGATTCTATCAATACGTTTCATTTCTATTGTGTTTGCCTATCATTGTAATGTCGATGTGATTCTAAAAATGGCTTCTGAAGTGATAAGAAATCAATGTGTATTATAAATTTCACTTTCACTATCTAACTGTCCCTCACAATAATATAAACTTGTGTATATTGAAAAAGTTTGATACAATCATAAATATGATTTGTAAGCGAAAAATCAATACAATCGATTTTTTTTTTCACCAACAAACGAAAAATAGTCATTTCAAACATCACATCATTTTGTACGGTTCTGCTATTTGCCGTACTCAGCTTCACATCTCTGTCATCCATCATTTTTATCAAGGTGTCAATTAAGACGCATTTTAAGTGATAGAATTGATAATGTTAGGAAGAGACGAAATGTTTTTGACATCGAAAAAAAAAACGAGGCATAGCTTAAAGTAAATAGTTTTGTAACCGTTGAAGAAAAAAAAAAGGCAAGTTGAGGATGAAATAATCTTTCGACTGTTTATAGATTTTGTCATGGTACTTGTTCGTCGTATTTCATTCCACGAATGAACAGCAAAAAGCTTAAAGCCGTATTTAAATCGTGTGCTGCTTGTGCACCAAAAGATTACGATCGTTTTGATGTGACACTCGATTGTCCAGGACAACAACCACCTCAAATCACTAAATCGATTATTAAGGTACCACTATATTATACGTTATGTACACCTATGCGTTAGTGATACCATATTGATTTGAACGATGATTCAAAAATCAATAATTGTATTCGATTGTTGAACATCTGAACAAAGGCTTCATTTTTGATATTTTTCATCTTTATCATTGATACTACTGATTAAAGGTGTTTTAAAAACAATTAAAATTGTTGCTTCTTAGATGTTTCTTCGTCAAAATTG
>KN716194.1:112658-129357 GCA_000816705.1 Dictyocaulus viviparus | reverse complement strand
CTTAATATCCCTAATGATTCTGAGTTCTTCGCAGAAGTTGAAGAACTACCTCCTGAGGTTCCAAGTTTTGCGATTAACTCAGCATCACTAGTGATATTAAGCAAGAGTTTAAGGGATTTTAAATATTCATGTATAAATAACGATATGATATTTTCAGATTAAAAAGTGTGAATGCATAAATTTGGATTTATCGACGCATTTTCACTTGTAAAAACTATTGGATTGGTAGCCGGCTCAGTATGTCGTCAAACAACGGCGATATTCTCTGAAGAGCACAATTCGGACAAGTTCAGTACGAATCGTCTGTCGATCAGGTTATGCCTTCAGGCAAGACACCAAAAAATCCCTTCAATGTGTATCAAACAAAAGAAGTCGTACACAATCAGTAGCTGATCGAACGGAAGTGTTTCTTTCGATGAGAGAAAAACAAGTGACTGATTAAAGTTTTGTCCGTTCGTAACTCGTTGTTGATGACGTACTGCTGCTAGTATTACTAAGAGCAGAACATATTACAATCATAAAACGTCGCCTAGTCGATCAACTTTCAGTTGATATGCTAATTTTTTTTCTTCCGGTTTCTTGTTTTTGACAATAATTCCCATCTCGTTATGTACTGCTGATTTTCGTCTCGTCTCGTCTCTTTTTACGCCTCAATTTCACCGGTATTGTACAAAAAAAAAACTCGGCAAAAATCTGGATAGCATCAGTTTTAAGCTGGTAATGAGTTACAGAACAGAATCAAAGAAAAAAGGAAAACTTCATCATAAGAAGAAAGTTGACTATTGAGATATCCAGAATTTTGCCTAAAGACATTTCATTCTGTATAATTGGTGCTATTTTCTTATTTTTTTCGCTTCATTTCGATTTGTTTTTTTTTTTCTTTGTTTCCATCTAAAAACACTAAGGCTATATGAGGTTGTAATAAGTACAAAAGCTAATGAATTTTATAAAATATTATTTACTATCTTGTAAAATATGAGGAAAAATATTGAGGATGGTCAAATTCGGTATAATTAATATCCATTTCGGTTTCGTAACAGAAATTTTATAGGAATTCCTTTGAACTGAATAGAAGCACGAAGTTTTTCTAGCCAGTTTCCGGTTTACTTATCGTATTTCAATCGATACGCATCACTATCACTATACAGCAAACAGATAACTAAGCTAATCGATATTAAAGACTAAGTAGAGGGATGACCTTATTAACAGATTTATCATGGTTTAAAATAAAAAATCAATAACTACATTACCTATTTCATTAAATATAGATTTATTCACATATTTGAATTCATCGTAATATTAGTTTCAGGATACCCCCCTTTGATTATCTGAAATGATATTCATAAATGAACTAAATTCTAATAGTAATAAAAAAATTTCACAGAAGAAAATACATAAAAAATTATTGAGGAAAAAATACCTTATAGGTCACTTTGTACTACAAATAAGGAATATGACTAACTATTACCTACAGTAATTTGGATTCAGATAATGTAAAATTAAATGAAAACAACAAGAAAATAACAGTAAGATTCCCTTTTTATCATATTTAAGTGAGAAGAAAAAAATTGAAGGTGAGGTATACGGTAGAGTAGGAAGGGTGTCCGACGTCACTTAAGCTGACGTTGATTGATTGCGATGAGTAGATCGTTAAAAACTGGAACGATCTCATATTCCACTAGTTCAAATTTACAGATAGAAAAACGATTGGCTGTGTAGCAAAGCTATGAGATAACATCGGAATCCAAAACCAAATACCTAATTAAGTACCTGTTAAAAATCAGTAACTTCTTTGATAAGTTCAAGCATAATCAAAGAATATAGTTTCCCTCCTTTTTTTCATAATTCAATTTTCATATTGATCTTTATTTCCATAGGACGTGTGTATGTACAGAAAAGAGTTAGTTCATTCAATTTGAGGTCCTGTGGGTATCTCAATCCGGGTTTTCATTAGTCCACGGGTTTTTATGACAACGTAGATATGGTGTGCTAAAGATTGTGCTAGCTGGGGAATCCGAATTCGAGTTCTTACAGTAACTACGGATTTTATGTCTAATTGAAAAACGTGGAATGTCAATATTATATCTTTATAACCTAAAATCAATAACTATGAAAATCTTGTAAAATGCGGTAGCAACGGGTCCTTTGAGAATCAAATTTCATATTTTTACATGGTGATGGGGAAAGTTAGTCTTTATGGTATAAGAGTGTAATTTACCATTGATATCAAAAGTGCAATGATAAATTAATTGAAGTCATCCGAATAGAACGAGCACGTTATAGCTACATTATCCTCGACAATACTTACTATATAAGATCAAATACCAAGGATCATATCAAATCAACGGATTCGTGGTGACGCTTTATTTGCTGGCGGCGATTATGAAAAGTTAATGTGCAGAGAGTGTTATTGCTATCGTTATTTTAAATAATACAGAAGCCTTTACACCAGAGGCAGAAGCCTTTAGTTCGGGCCGGTGTGTCACTATGGCACCTCTATCACTTCGCCTCCGCATGGGACTGCTATTGTTGAAAAAATATGTATCCAGTATTACGCGATGCGTTACGTTAAGAAGGATAACAATTAGTTAGATTTTAGCCTGCATCAAATGGGAATTTCTTAAGAAAACATTTCCAATCTTGTCAATCTTGAATAATTGGAGCATCTTAGCTAGTTTATTATTGAAAAACACATAAACATAGATCCGTTAAAACCAACTTACGATAACCACACTTCACTCTTGCAAGTTATTATAGCGACATATTTGGTATTTCAAGACTCAATCACATACATCGCAAAAACGCCACCTCAATATCTCGTTCCAATCTGAATGATAGAACTATTCAGAGGAGTCAAATTGTTCATTGAAAAAAAAATCATTCTGTAAACGTATAACAGCCATCAATAAAATGTATTCCCTACAAATGAAACATTAAAGGAAGCATCAATGATGAAGGAACCTGTTTTCAAAACTCTACAAAGTGCACTTCATTTACAAACGATATATTTCACTTTACATGATCACATAACATCTTTTCCTTGAACTTCCAATGTGAAATCAAATGAATTACTTTAAAACCCAAGTTTATAAATAGAAAACAAGGTGAGATCGTTTCAAACACTCAGGGAAATAACGACGCCCTATAAATCCTCCTTTTCATTATCCATCTAATTTTGTCATAATTAAAAACTTGAATACAATCAAAATTCCTAGCATTACATCTAATGAATTTGTTTAAATGTGGTTTTCTTCAAGTGAAGAACAAAATGAAAAATGTTACACAAATGAAATTCATGCTGGAAAATTATGGCAGGTTTCTGTGGTCCTCGGAAATACAACGGGAAAAGTACGAAATTAGTACACATAAATACATATAAGGTAGGGATGTGACTGAAAAATAACGAGAAAACAGATACCTTTGAGGATACAAAAATTTTGAAAAAATTAGTAAGGCACTTTTAATAATTCTAACCTAATCATCGAATGAGAGAAACAGATATTGACAGCTTAGCATCGAGGAAAAAATATGAGGCACTTTTTAATCACAAATAGGGCTCACAACTACAATAGAGCACGGAGACATTATCGAATCTTCTGATATGTGGACTAGAAATGTGATGCATATATAAATAGAATATAGACAAAAATTGGAACACCGAAGAATTAATGTCATCAGAACCCGACATAATGTGACGTTGAAACAATTATAACATTTTTCGAATATGAGTGCAAGTAACGAAACCCATATATGCTCCAAATACAAAATTATCAAAAGTGAGTTATTTCGAGCAAAATAGTAATGTACTATTGGTCAGACCGATTTCCACCTATTGGGAACATTATCATACTTGAACGCAGGAAGTCAATATCTGGTAACTGGTCATGAAGAGCACGCGCGTCAAGTGACAATTCAGAAGGTGGCCTAATATTTTTTCTATCTGATTTGGTAGCTGATGCCATAACAACGTCTAACATTGACCTACAATTAACGGTAATGAGATAAGAAAATGAGGCATAAAATCCAATTCCAAAAGAAATAAAGGAAAGTACATATTACTTACGGAAGATTCTCAGGTACTATTTTTGAGTTTGAGAGACCGAGTTGATCGAGTTCCTTTTGCAGCGTAGAGATTGTGGAAGCATTCCCTCCACTACTGTTTGCCCACAAGAAATCTACATCAAGTAAGGCAGAAGAACGATCTAGAAAAAAACATAATACTATATACTATAAATAAAATAAACACAATTGACTGCAGGCAAGTATGAGATTAAAGGTTTTACCAATAATAATAATACAAATAATATTGTAAAATAATATGTTAACATACTCGCAGCCGTCGTTGGATTAGTTAGTCCTGACTTTTCCCAGTCAAAATCAGCGTTTGGTATTGATAATGGCTCCACTGAAGTAGAGGGGACACTAGCTTGAAGCTCACATGATATAACACCTGGGGCGACAGTCTTACTATTTCGTGCTTCTTCGCATAGCATTTTTGCGAATTGACGTCTAGAACTAAATATCTATTACGTATTATTATTACCTACTTACTTCATATAAATACACCATGAGTGAAAAAAATTACGAAAGTTCCATATATTGGTTATTTTGCAGAATTTATCTCCCAAGAAACGAATGATGTGCAAATAACTAACCAAAAGCGATAAGGAGGAAGACTCAAAAAACAAAAAAAAATCCGCACAAAAATTCAAAAAATCAACACCTTTGATCTTGCTAAATGGTATGATTGTGGACATGACCAAAAAAATTAATAACGACATTTCACCCATCCTAGTCACCCAAAAAACCTGACATCTCAGACAGCACTCAAAAGCTGAGTAGAAATAATTAATGGACTGTAGAAACTAAAGGACGTCAATAAATACCTAATAGCGATATTCATAAATGTTACCAAATGAGTTAGAGCACGTAAGAACACTACCAAATCAAAATCGTAAAAGACATAGCCTAGATCCACAAATATCACGTATATAAAAGAAATGTTCTGCATAATTGTAACAATATTTGAATTAAAATAACAATAAAGATAACATTAAAGATAAATGATAATTGCAATAGGGTATTTTTCTAGTTTATTAACACTTAAAGAACAACACACAGTCCAACGAAAACGATTAACATGCGACACAGAGCTAAACAAGGTATTTATTGAAACTTTAGGAAAAAACAACGTACGTTGCTCCATTCTCTGTAATTGGTGTTGGCTCCAATATATTGAACATCGCAGAAGGCGAAGAAGAAGCACGAGTAGTATTAGCATCAATTCCCAACGTTTTATAGAAATTTGCTCTATGTTGCGATCCTCTCCATTCAAATTTTAACGCAGAGGCTTCCTCAATAACTCGTAGAGATAACCATAATTCGCAACCTCTGTAATAAATTGCAAAACTCAACTAAACCAAAATATTGATGAGAAAAACCACAATCCAAACGACTAGCTAGGAATAAACCAACTTAAAGAATGGTACATCCTTATTTTCCTTGATTGTTGAAGCATCTGAATCGAGGATACTAATAACGTCATACACCTAAGCGAAATTTTCCTTTAAGTTGACAAAAAAATGACATATTTAAAAACAATTATAATGATTGAGATGACATAAATAATCACCTCATCGTCACCAAATTTATTTTCCACATGCCATAAACCCAACATATCACATAATTCTTCAAGCCCAAGCGATGCCATCTGAAATTAATTGGTGAAAAGAGAAATATGACATTAGATTATGCATATTTACTTTACAAATCATATATGGTCAATTATTATGCTACGAATAATCCCAACCGTTTCAGAAGTCAGTAGATCAGAGGTAATCGGATGAGAAACACAGCTAGAACATCCAACTTCCTCAGTAAAAGGCCCACTGCAACCTTTAAAGTCTGCCGACCAACTACTATCTTAAAATTAGACAAACACTTAGTGGTTTCCAAGAAATATATTGTCTGGCGAATACTCATTTAAAACCCACCACTTTTACTCTCTTTGGGTGAGATAAAGCTACTCCATTCCTCAGTGACACCGGTTCCTTGACAGGTGGAGGGCCGAATCTATTTTAAGTTCATTCAAATGAGGAAAACAACTTATCTCATTGAAACAATGAAAAGTATGTGGTTGTAGTACGCTTGGTGAATAAAAACTCAAAATTAACACAGCAAATGTTGGAAATGGATCTCAATGATTAAAAGAATAATTTCAACATACTTTTTGGTCACTCTGAGCGATTTTTTCTAATGAAGACGAAACTTCAGAAGACCCGCCAGATAAAACCATAGGAAAGCCTAAAAATTATAAATCAACTATCATCTTACAATGGAACACAAAACGTTTAATACAGTTAAAACAAAACCATATCGAAACAATATTACAATAGATGCGCTTGGTTCGCTGCCGTCAAATGTTTTCGAGTGTTCACCTGTTTCTTTGATGTCTGGCGGTCCCAGATTATGGCCGGAAAAATCTGCGAAGTCGCCAAATTCATCTTCATCATTCTCATCAACTTGTGATGCATCCTCTTGATATAAGCTGTGTTCCAATCCATCAGTAGAACAAGGCTTCGCAGCTATTCGAATACCTGTAGTTAGATCTTTCTCAAAACAGCCAACATATGTTCGAAGATTGGGAAAAAAACACATTTATCTCTTTCGTCCGGCAAACCATTTATCGCTGTGTGACAGATATGATGATTAACATGCTTGTCATTTTCATCATCTCTTTTCACAAACGAATTCTTGCATGAAGAAAGCTGAGGTGAATTCGATTGAAAGGTGTTACAAGGTAAATCTGTTGGAAGTTCGAGATGTCCAGTATTGAATTCCTCTGAGTCATCAACTGTTATACGGGCATCACATTCAAAGTCTGACGGCTCATCCAGCTTTCCAACGAATGGAGGTGGAGCCTCAAAGTCCATCTAAATAAGATGTGTGCAAAATGCTTTGACAACCTATCAAGGTATCAAAATGTTGATGTTAATCGCGAGATGAGATCAATGAATGTGATTGTTTAGTTATGGCGATGTCACCAAATTATAAAAGACGTTAATTGAAAAGACCTGAGAGAACTTTGGTTTTCAACACCTCATGACCGACTATTTCTCATATTTAGTGGAATTTTTTATTTCAAAAAATTTGCCACATATCAGATTAAACAAACTGACTCTTTCAAGTCAATATTTCTAAATAAATTTCATTTAGCAATAACTTACTAAATCAAGCGCATAGGGCACCGCAATGCAAAAAAAACACTAAACTTATCACTACCACTACCACCTAATAAAGCTGCAGTGATCACTAATATTCATAGGTGAATCATATAATGGTACAGTACGGATTTAAATAAGCAGTTAAACAAGTATTTCAGAAAAAACCAATGTCAAATAAGATTAGTGGAATTTGTAATAGTGAATAAAAACGAATCAAATACAATAAATTGAATTCAAATACACCCTAAATTCACAACGTTGTAATATAGAATGAAAAACCACAACTGCATATTATGAGCCATTCACTAAATAACGCAACAATAAACCAAAAATTCCCTAGCAACCGTGTCAGTTGTACCGCCCATTTTGCAAAGGCTGCACAAATTAGTGGTCGGCAAATGAGTTCGCATTTATTCACATCCTTAACTTATTCGTTATTTCTTTATTGGAAGGGGATACAACTTTGTATTTCTAGGCGACCTATTACTATCCTTGTTAGGTTTTATGGATTTTCTTATCGTAAATTTTTCAATTTTTCAAGAATATCATATGCACGAAATCCGTAGATTAGAGGTGACTTATTGATCGCTCGTACTTGCTAATTGGTTTCGATTTTGGTATTTACTTTAGCCTGTTTATTTACTATTTTATTTCTTATTTACTTTTGCTTATGACTCTTACCCACAACCAATTCTTTAAGTATTCATCAGATTGCTTTTAAACGTTTTAAGAATTTCTAGCATTTTCTTGTTGAGACAACCCGAATATTGTGTATAATTCGTTATTAGTTTCGCTATTCTTTTATTTTAGAAAGTTAAAATATACTTTATTATTGATACAATATATACTTCAAATTTAGAGATTTTTTCTAAAATGCGCTTTTGTGATGAACTGTATTTTTACGTGACATTAAACTTTCCTAATTACGTTTTCAATTAGACTACCTAATTTGAAGACATATAAAGCGTTATTTGTCAAGGACGACCAATTGAACTAGGCGCTGTATTTTACACCGCAACGCCTTTAATCATTGAAATTCACCCTGATTGATTTGATAAGGCCATGGTACAACTTAAGGCGGCAGGGTCTTCAAATGTTGTTTTTGAGTAATATCATCTATACCTGTTGTATATTATCACAATTTTAGCAGTTTCTCGACTGAGATGGATGCTTGGTGTTTTATGACTCAGGAATGTTAACTCACATGCATATAGAAAAAAAAAATTGAAAGTAAATAAGTACATAAATTATTTCGTGTTGGTCAATCAAAGTGAAAAACTCTTGCTGAATTTCGAAGTTTATAAAAAGTTACTTTCGCAATAATTTGAATGATGACTGTTGCTGAATAATAGGGGACAAAATGTGATTCGAAATATGTAGATTATACAGAGATGTGTTAGTAAGTTAGTCAAGATGAGAAGCATAGAAACCAAGTAGAAGCATAGCCAACAAGTTTAGCAGTTGCTAACATTACTATGTATGAGGAAAATGCGTACCTGTACTGGTGTCGGCTATGTTTCAGTATGAGTGTCAGGAAGTTTTGATGTTTTTTGAATATAAATTTATTGATTATCAGTTTTTCTTTTCTTTCGGAACAAGTTTACACCGTATTGAGAGACGAACATTGATGACTTGTGTACTGATCCACATAAGTTTACGTGTAGCATGCATATGTAATAAAATTTAAAGCGTATAACGATTTTGATTTGAGTTCTATTGTATGTTTTAGACATTAGCATGGCCGGGCACTCCTAAACAGGTGTTAGGTGCTACAGACGAACCAACGAAGTTCATGAGGAATATACTGGTCAATTGTAAGTAGACTCGATGTAGACCAGCCGAAAGTAATGCTGAAATTGTATAATATAAGTCTTGCATTGATCAATCCCTACTGAGGGATGCTACACATTTGTTATTCAATGTGGTATTGCGGAAGTGGTTCAATGTGAGCGAGCCGGATTTATGCAGGGATTAAATTGACCAAACTTCACCAAGTCAGTGATATTTATCCTACCCAGATTTCTCTGGTATCAGTTTACCGACCTCAGAAAGGTGGCGAGCCTGATTGGCCCTAGGAGTGGCTGGGAATCTAATTTGGGTATGCTGTTTATCAAAATTTAAAGAGTCCGCCAATAGTGTAAAGCTTAAAATTCGAATTTGTCTACTATTAAGGTAAATAGCGATAAACTATGTAACATATGTGTATCTTGCTGTGGAGAATTTTTTTTTAAATGGCATTTTTACTAATTATTGACAATTTTGATGCAAACAAACACTGTTCTCTATTTTTTTTTTCTTGCTAACAATAAGATTTTGTTAGCATTTCACCCACTCGACGCCACAAATTATTTTCAGTTTTTGATAATCTAAGCTATAAAATCAAAGCTTTGCTGTAACAGCTAATGAAAGCACCCTGCCGCATTTTCGATTGCAAATGCTGGCTTTCCTCTTCTATTACTATCAGATTGGCTTTGGACTTATGGTTATGAACATGTGTTATATTTGTAGCTAGTCATGAGCTCGAAATTTGTTCTCAGTCTAATTTAACGAAGATGCTTAAAAAATTAATTCACTGCAATAGTAAGAAGGAGAAGGTTTATCTCCACATTAGTACATATTACCAATGATCATTGGCGATATGAGATTTTTTCATGCTTTCTCTTTACTATACAGGCACCTTCATTTTTCTCATGCTAATTTTATAACAGTCACAATTCCATTTATACCAGTTTTCCTTACATTTCATTATTTGAGAGACATTATTCAAAACTTGTAGTTACCATATATGATTGTATTATATATAATCATAATCTGTATTACCATGTTTATCCGGCTGCTGGCGCAGTGGTGGACGTGATGCGGTTATACACAGGACGGATTCAGTTCATGGCTGCACATCAAGCCCACCATCTCTTCAGGACCGGTAAATTGGTACCAAGAAAGTCTGAGTACGATAAACAGCGCTGACTTGGTGAATAGTGGTGTACTCAAGCCACTTTATAGATCACACTCGCATTCAGTCACCTTCACGATCACGTTGAACACGATTGCCTTAGCGCATCAACAGGGTACGTTAACGTGTCTTAAGAAGCAAAAACATGTCTTATCTTATACGGCAAATGTCAAAAGTATTTCCTCATAACTATTTGTTTTTACTCGCTCAGCGATCACACTGAGGTTGATTTTGCTAGCAAGAGACCTATTGATTATAAAGGTATACAGAAATTATTTGAGAAAAATACTAAAACGGTGGTCGGGTGTTCAACATCAGTCGAACATGTATCGCTTGTTTGAATTATTCAGTGGTTGTTAGCGGTATAAAAATTTGTATTCGAGATTTCTTGACTAAATATCAGTAGTCGAATTATCTAGCGTCTATTTTTCTACGATGCCACCACATCGAATATCGAGAAGTACTTCTATTTCAGAATTACTGGTTTGCGCTATTTTGTATCTGTGAATACATGATATTAATTTAATTTGTTCAATTTCTCGATAAATATTTCTCCAAACAGCACGCATTCTGGAATAATGTTGGCTGTTCTATGACAGTATTTGGTGTTCTGCGTAGAAATAAGCGAACAAATTATGAGCTGTGCTATCTAATATTCATGATAGAACATTCTAACTTTTCCCTAATAAGCTTCGATTTGATTGTTTGCAGTATCGATAATTGTGAGCCTTAGTTTTTTCAGTATGTTCGAGTTAATAATTTAGGTGTTTTGTTCCAATACAGCGGTGGAATTGCATTGATGCATGTCTTTCAATCAATTCTCCGAGTCGTCAACAAAATGTGGTACTTCCATAGACAGACAAGCTCCGTAAGTTTTTACGTACGTGCTTTCACTCAGAAAATCGAGTTGTTGACGGGTTTTATTATTAGATATGGAACGAAATTTGGTTGAGGTTTTCAAACAGGTTGTCAAGTAAAACCTAGGAATAACGTATTCTTTGTAGCATTTTAACGCTATTTTTAGTGGCGATGATGCAAAGCAAATAAAAAGTATTGGACTTTTTGTTGATATTTCCGATCAACAGTGTCCCCTGATTTTCCATGAGATTTACGATGTGAAATTCCTTGGTTTGGAGAAGTGTCATCCGTTCGATGCTGGGAAATGGGGCAAAGTGTACGCAAAATTGAAAAGTATGTTCGTATTTAATTATACATTTGTTCATATTTAAGGATGTAATGATCCGGATGCTAATGTTATTTTGTATGCATACGTCTATTACGACGTACTAATTATAGCTAGATTGTAAATCATATATTAAGAAACAATTTTATACAAAAATGTTAACTTCTTATTTCTTTACCTTAGATGAAACCATGGGTAAATTAGTAAAGCATCCTCAACTGCTATGATTTATTTACACTAGTCAAGTGAATACTTGTTAAAAGACATTTTCATTCGCTGTCTTATAACACTGCTTAAGGTGGAGATAAAAGATAAGATAGGGTGTGTTTATATAAAATATCACTTATAATAAGTGAAGCATTGAGGAGTCATGGAGCGAGGGCCTACGTAATGCAATTGGTTAACCCAACAGACCAGGTATCTGTAGATGGAGGTTCGACTACGGCGAAATGAAATTTGTCAACTGTAGTTGGGTTGATGATCATTCATCACATTGTGTGGATTTTTATTTCATTGCTGCAAGATAAACTTCGTTTAGTGGTTTTTACAGGCTACTTAGCATTGCTGGTAATTAGGTAACACTTTATAACCAAAATTAGCAACTAAGCGAAAATGTTGCTAAACAGTAAACAATGGTATTCTTGAATTTGAAACAAATTATCGTCTTGTCAGTTTTTTGTTTCTCGACTAGGATTCGTTATACAAACTGCAATGATTGGTTTGCAATATCTTGCTCTTGCATGCATGAAAGGAAAAAAATAAATTGGAGTGTATAGTTGTTATTATTGTTATTATTATGTTAATAAATTAGTGTTATTCATTACCATTCAAATACATATTTGTTCAAACGTATAAACTCTTACTTCTTTATAGATTGGCAACTTGTTTCTGATGAGACTATTGTAAGACCCATCGAGGCGACTAGATGCGATCTCCTCATTGCTCATAGTAAATGGTTCGTTTATTATATGTTTTTTTTTCTCATTTTTCTATATTTGATTTTATGTATTGCATTTTTTGTATTTTTTAGACAATTTATTTAGTTATCTGCGAAGCTTATATTCTCCATGTGTTCTGGCCAAAGTGGTCGAAGTTCCGTTTCTTTGTTTTATGCCCAGTTGTATTACTGACAAGTACTTTCTGAAACGTATGAGGTGATTAATTTTATTTTTTAGTTTTTATTATTACTTCGTTGTGAACACTATTTGTCATACAATGGTCATGCTTTCACTGGCCATTCTTCAGAATGTCGTCAGCTAAAAACACTGTTTTATAAAAGCATTACAATGTATATTTGTTAAGCTTGATTTTCTATTTAGTAGTATCCAACAGTTCTTGCACTTATGTGGAAATAGGCCACTCATTTAGATAAATGAATACAAAATAAATATTCAACTTTTGTAAATTCATTAAGAAGTTGCTTTTATACCACAATCTAGTACTTTGGATATAGTCTGTATGTTATGCAAGTTTTTCAAGTATAGATCAAAAACGAGAAAGTTGAGATATTGGTTAATTTGTTTTGTTTTGAATCATCATATTTATCGTCTTCAATTTTTGTTAGTGTTTTGAATTCTTAGGTATCAGTGTGGTGGTACTGTGGCGGCGTGTCGAATCGCACTTGATCGAGGCTGGGCCGTGCATATTGGCGGAGGTTTTCATCATGCATATCGTGAGGATCTGCTTGCTATATTGTAATTTAAACAGTTATAGATTCAAACATTAGAGTATCAAGATATATTACAATAATATGAGTGTTTTTGAACAGGAAGCTCTGGAGGCGGTTTTTGTGTTTATGCGGATATTTCACTTGCGTTGAAATTATTGTTTAGCACAAATCTAATAGAAAAAGCAATGATTATTGATTTGGACGCTCACCAGGTAATTAAATATCTCCGTTTGTGCTCAGTACCATCTAATAGGTATATAATTCTTGAATTTGCCAGCAGAATTATTTGCCATTGCTCAATTTCTTTCTTTAAAACTTCCCGTATATTTAGCCAAGTTCAGCTGATGAATTAATCATCAAATACGATGATCAATGCTTGAGATTTCACTGGCGCGAAATTTTATACGCTGATCATTTAGCTATATGTTATATTTTGAGCAACTCATCAAAAATTCATTGATTGTGAAGATGTTCTAGGGCAATGGACATGAGCGCGATTTCGGTAACGATGACCGAGTATTTATATTGGATGTTTATAATCCACGAATTTATCCCCACGATCATAAAGCAGAGGAAGGGATTTCTCGCTCAGTTCACGTTGGATCGATGACATCTGATGCTGAATATCTGAGGTAGAAAGTGACTGGCTAAATTTATAGGTTTTTTCATTTTTCTTTAAAATCGACTGATATTGACTATGTCACACTGTACTGTTATTGAATTTGAGACTTCGTTTAGTTTGGTGAAACGACACTTCACTGCTGCATTATTGAAGTTCAAATGCGATTTGGTGGTGTATAATGCGGGCACGGATAGCCTTGAAAATGATCCTTTAGGCTGTCTTTCTCTCAGTAAGGAGGTTTGTCTTCATATATGATTACACTTTTGCATTATAAGAATGTATAATTTTAAATTGTTGTCAAGCAGCTCGCGCATTTAAATCGTCGACTAGTTTTTGTTTTGATGGTAAAGTAGTATGCAGAAATCGTTACTTTCAGTGCATAATTCAAAGAGATGAGTTGGTGTTTCGTATCTGTGACCAGAACAAAACACCAATCGCAATGCTGACCAGTGGTGGATACTTACTAGAAAGTGCAAGTGTTATCGCTGCATCTATTCGAAATCTCCATAACAAGGATCTAATTCAATTGAAAGCATGAAAAAACCATGTTCGTATGTATATAAGTGTATATTTACATAAACAGTGATGTGGCTTTAAGACGAATAGGACTCCTAAACAAAAAGTTTAAGGCATTTATCCTGATGAATAACTAAGATACGTTTGTTTTTGGAGACGTTATTAAAAGCATTTAATTAGTACTACTTTGACATACATGAGATTTATTTTGTACGAAAAAAATGTGCTGAAATACATTTGATTTACGACGATGAGATAAAATATGTCTTGTCCAGCACTGACGAATATGCGTCAAGATTTTTAAAATCTATTGAAATTATGTGTAAACATGAGAACAATACGAATTTCCTAAGAAAAACCCCTATCGAGGGAGACGGAAAATGACAACAGAATCAAATGAAAATATAAAAGAAACGAAAGACCCGTAGTAAAAAGAAATACGTCTGATTAAGAAGTATAAGTAACAGAATGCACACTACCCACTGAATATGGAAGATTCGTATCAAAAATTTTAACTGTCTTCTTTCTAGACTTCATTATCGCCGAATTTCGTGTAGTGGTCAGTTAAGGGTGTCGCTCGTTGTGCGCGCGGTAGCACTGAGTGGCATCCTACAGTAATTGATTGAGAACCACGCTCGTACTGCCAGTAGTTAGTGATTGTGTTGCAGGAAACTCGTCGTAACACGGGAATCTGAAATTATGGTATTCTACTGAGAAGAGTTCATGTTAGCAATTGGTTCTTGTCAGAACGTCGACGATTGTTCTGTATATCTTAGTAAAAATAGTTCTAGAATTATCGGAGAAAACGAAGTTAAACAATTGTTCTGACTCTCATATTTCTTCAATCCCCACATATTCAGTAATTTTGATTTTTTCCAAGTTTCTTCAGGTAAAGGTAATCAGGTAATTCTACTCCTATATGTTTTGATGAAGTCGAGTTCAAATTAAGATATTTTAATCGGTAAAAATAGAAGATCGTGATAAGATACGCTACATCGTTAAATATAGTCGTTCTTCAACTTCAGTCCATCGGAACGATAGAAGTTGATCACTTATAGTGTTCGTGCAGACCACGGATGCTTTCATTCACCTCTATGATTTGTTATGAAGTCAAATGCTTCCTAATACATCTCACATGTAAATAAATTCGCATAAATCAGTCATCAATACCAGGCTTTATCATCACTTTAATTCACTAATGTAGATACACGAAAATACCATTTAGGTGCAACTTGATTTTGTTTCAAATGAAATGCTGAATTAACAACAAAGACTATAACGTTTTCAAAGCGTTATTATACAAAAATAGTGATTTTCACCTCTCTTTTGATTGGTAGACAGAATGCGTCAGAGGCTCCTCGACTTCTACGACATAAACAAACTGATTCCACGATCATTTTAGGTTCTCGTGTTTCATCAAAATTCACTCTGTAATTATGAACGTTTATTAAATTAGAACAATGTAGAAAAAGAGCTCTTGGTGGTATGTTTAAATGTGGTCGCGAGTAGATGTTGACATTCATATTCATATTGTCATAAGTTTAGAGAGATATTTTACTAGCTTTACAAATTATCCACTCAAGTGTAATAGAAAAGATAAGCAATCATATTGGAAGTATCTATGTGAAATCATAGTCATTTTATCCATTTACGAACAATTCAGTCTCGATGGTGATATGCCCTCTGCATTATATGTAACATTATTGTTTCGTTCCAACTTAAAATGTCGTACCGAGATTCCCATGGACACAAAGCCCTTTGCATGACGCTGGTGTCACCTTCAGTTTTCGGTGAGAATCTACAAATGGGTGGTTCTGAAGTAGGTGGATTCCACTCCTCGTCCGCTTCTGCATTGATGCCATCTAGCGATTCTCGCATCCACGCTGCTAGATCGTTTCTCTGAAAGAGCAGCAGACTAGGGATAATAATAAACATTGTTCAATTTATCTCATTGTGGAAATGCGTCACTCATTATTTATTCATTGCCTTTGATATTATAGTGGTGTTTGAAGGAAGCAGTATAAACAACGACTTGAGAGCAGCCGTCTGTGGCCAAGTCAGTGCTGCTTACCCTCCTAGATTATTCTGGTACCAATTCAGTAGACGTCTTCCTTGGTCTGGGGCCGGACTCGAACCTGCGCATGCCGTATCAAACCGTCGCGTCACTGTTCCTATCTTATATTCTATTACATTTGGAAGTCTATATAAATCTGTTTTATGAATAAATATATTTTACTAGAAACAAAAAATGCAAGCAAAATTTCTGTTTCACTGAACAATTGAAACACTCAAAACCAAAAATTAATTACAAAACAATAACGAAATAAGGTAAATAACAGTACTATTTTATTAGCTGTCAGCTTCTATAATAACCTCATCCCACAATCCTAGATAAGATAGGCTTCGGCTTTGATCAATCATGCCAGCTTGTTTTATGCAATGACTTATGTTGATCACTTTTTACTGAGTCAATGCTATTCATTTTATTCAAATTTCTCTGGTACCAATTTGACGACCCTGAAGGGTTGGCAGG
>KN716194.1:65596-80908 GCA_000816705.1 Dictyocaulus viviparus | reverse complement strand
GTATATTGCATTAGTTCTTTGAAAAAAATTTTTTTTGATAAAAAACAAATCACACGCGTAAAATCTGCATTTTTAAAATAATAGATTGAATCTGAACTCTGATCAACACCTGTTCTACATTCGTTCAGATTTAGTTGCCATCGTTAAGTGACAAATGTACCTCATCGGGTACGGCGACAGCAATTTATTCTTAGAATGTCCTCACTCATTCCATATTACATTGAACCTCATCCTATAAAGAACAATGGAGTCTCAGTTTTCGAAATTCTTATTGTATTTGACATTTATCGAAATCAAACAAAACACTTATAATTGTTGTATTTTCTTTCGAGATAATCAACACTAATCAATAAGTCAAATAAAAAGATGGAAATACTTCGAAGTAGATCATAAAAATATTAAGTGACCGTACGTGCGTCGTCCAATAACGATCGAACTGAGCAAATTTGATCTCGAAGTATTATCAAGCCGAAAATACTGAGTCTTCCACTTTATTACTTCAAATTTAACTGCAATTTTCTTATAAAACACTATTAATTCATTTTCTCTTATAATTGACCAATAATCAGACATATTTTGTCGTGCTTATTTAATTTACTTGAATATCATTCTTAATCTACTTATAATACCTTCAATAATGAGAGCATTATATTCATCAATATTACGTAAACAGATGGCTGTAGGCTTTTGATATTTCGTTTGCACAAGAGGTTGTTAAATTAGGGAAGTGAGGAAATTATCAAAAGAACTTCCTTAAATACAGCAACTTTAGTCGATTTGATCACCATATACCGTAATACTGTTATATTTACAATTAAAATAATCAAACACCAATTGATTATTAAAATCATTGTTTTACTAATGAATTTCATTTGTGAACAAATTTCAGGAAAAAAAGCTGTTTGAATAGATAGGTATATAAAAATTATGATAGAGGTGAACAATTTATCATAGTGATATATTTGCCTCTCACAAGATTCTATCTTCTGAGCTAACTGAAATAAAGCGACAGGGATTTACGTTACCATTTCATTTCAGTTGTGCAGTTGCGTCATCCTCATAACATTTGTATTTGCATTATACCCTCATTTTTTGACGCTTTTTTTTTCGTATCTTCTGAAATTTCGCTATACCATTGTTCGGTGCGATCGATTAACCAGAATACTAAGCAAACTTACAGCCAAGATTTATCCCGTCAGCTTAACTATGTCATCAAATAACCTCCCAAAGATCTCTTTGCCATTGTCCACTGCATGACCAAACATATTTACATAAACGAATATATCCTAGTAACATGTGTTCATATCCAACTAAGCCATATGTTCCAAACAAAGCGTTACACTGTTTATTTTGCATGAACAGCAGATTTGAATATCGTCACTAAACCTCTAAAAAGCCTTCTTCCAAATGCACAAATCAGTCGACTAATTGATTTAAAATTAAAATTGACGAAATTCGAACTCTAATTCCATTCGTCCTATGTAAGACTCCACATCTTCTGTATTAATTGAAATGTCAAAAATGCCATAAGAATCTTCAATGATTTTGAAGGCCATTGTGGATGAACAATCAGAGACGTATCATTTACCAAAGGAAAAAGTGCTTTCAAACTCAATGAAATTACATAAATGAAAACTAGTAGCCATAACACACACACACAGATATGATATAGTTTTCTTGTCGTATTTTCAGTATACAATTGAAATTAACTACGATTATTACATAGTTAATACTCTGCTTTTCAAAAAAAAAAATCCTTAAGCATAGAAGTACTACATGTCCTAACCGAATAAATACTACAAGTACAACGCAATGAAGTAGACTAATTATGCAAGAACCGAACATCTCAAAAATGATTGCCATACATATCTACAAATTTATTCCCTCTACAACACTACTTCAATGCCACGTTGAATAGTTTCCCAGTTTACTTTCTTATAACTACCTTTAGCCTTCACAAACTTGCCATCTTCGAAGCTCGCCAAACACATCCGATTACACTTGGAAAGAGAGGGATTTCTGGAGACAGTGGCACGACTGGTGGATGGATAACAACCGGAGTGATTGGAATCATATTCATACAACTGAAGAGAAAAAGATAAATGTGAGCAAGGAAACTAAATATATTAAATATGACAGAGTAAAATATTCTAGCAGAAATACTACTTCCAAAGAATTTTGAAAACAAAAAGCCTGCTGAGTACATACTGTTGTGCATTCATTGCTTAAATAAGAAATAATCGTAGAAACATTTACTTGGTCGTCTTCGTCACCTAGATTCAATTTCACTGAATTTAGCATCGCGTTCATAAGTATGGTCTGACTTGAAAAAATCTGAAAGATCAAACTGTGGGGAGACGATATTTATAAGACTAATAAATAATCAATACACTTACATGAAGTATGTTCATCTTCATCGAAGCAAGACTTTCTGATCTTCCCAAAAAGAAATCGCTCCGTGATTTGATGTAGTCGTCATCAGGAAAGGAAAGAAACAATAGATGCTGGTATCCCTTTTTTATCTCATCGGGAGAACTGAGTATATTAAACGATGGTTATGATGCAACCCATATCACGTGAAAATAAGTCAAAAAACACAAAACGAACTATATCAATTTCCTCCATGTACAATCACGCACTCTTTGAACAAGTAGTAAATCGTGGCGACTGCAGTCAATAATTGATATAAATTCATTATTGACACCAACAAGAACCTAAGAGCAAATACGTTATACTCTATTTCTGCATTACATATTCCTTACGCAGTACAACACTGCTTGAGTAAAGACTTTCTAGCATGAAAATTTGAATTACATTAAAAAAAATCTAAAAAATGTTATACTTCGGTATCTGGGGCACCGCTAATCAAGTAGTTGAATACTTTTCTTATGTTTAGAGGATTTATTTCAGGACGTTCGATTATACCACGGAAAAACGCAGCGCTGAAAAAGCAAATAATCATAACCATAAAATTTAAAATCTAAAGATAAATGCAATTTCCTCTACCCATAACAAGGAGTTGACTCCCGCAGCTTTGAAAGAAACTGTCGGCGGATTTCCTTAATCCCATCCTTTTTTACTACAGCGCTTCCTTTTTTCCACCATTCTATCACACATGCCTCCAATTCGCTGAAATCATCAGACGCAGTGGAATACACATCATAAAAAAAACAAATGTACATAGCGTCTAGTAATTAACAATTTTCAGTAAAAAAGTTGCCTCGATATTATGTTGAACTCTACCACAAACAAGGAAACTATAGCGAAATTGAGATTTGGCCACTCTTTTCAGAACAAAATATGAAAGTACACCATAACCATTTTATGACATCCTAACAAGACCATAGATACCAGAAAACTCACTTGAATCCACTGAGAGCTTTACCCAGAAGCATTGGTCCACGTATAGCATCAGCCATTCGGGCAGGCAATTGATCATCTAAGTGCATTCTCAGCCAATCGACATTATGTATTTGTTGATCATACACGCCATCTTCCATAGCAAATCCAAATCCAGCAAGTTCAGCTGCTTTTTCTGATGACATAGGACAACGATTCAAAAAAAGGGACGATCGAGCATCCGTAAGCAATATTTCCAACGCGTTAGAGCAAAACGTTACGATCTGTTATGAAACTGTAGAAAATCATATGGAAGATTCGAAAAAAAGAAATCTGACACACCTGCTGTTCTCTCGTCTCCGACATTTGAACATTTCTCCTGAAAAAAAGCACTGGTTCATCATCTTTCTTTTTACTTTCTGACTCTGACGTCGCAAATTTTTCCAACACCTCAGACCAACTGCGCCACATTTCGTAAGGCTTGTGATGTGGTTTCAGTTGAACTTCTGCAATTATCATAAATCAAATATCCTTACGCTGAGCTGTTGAACCAGTCATAATACACTAGGAAATATCACATAGAAGAATTAAACTGTACAATCGTTATAGACACGCCACAGTTTAAATTTTATACCTCTAAATGCGGAACTTTTGAAATTAAAGACAAAAGGCTATGCACATTCTGCTGATTTAGTCATTGAAAAACTCGAATGAGGAATTTTTGTTCATTCCGGAGAGAAACAAGTCTTAAACCAAATCAGAAGCTAATGATGCGATGAGATGTTCTGCCAATAATAGGTACAATCAAGCCAGCTTTCTCATAAGTGACATAGTTCGGCTACGGAAAAACATTTAAAATCGCTATCAAATATATTTACCATAAACTTTAATTGAATCAACCTACAAGATGCCATCGAAAATACACTCGCATGTAAAGTACAAGCTTTGTTGTTCAATAAATGTCGATATAATTTAAAACTTCGCTATATAATTTTAAAATGAGACAAAAATGCTTAAAGCCAAAGCTCCAGATTGTATTTTTCAGCTATGAACTTTTTTTTTTCAAAGTAGTAAGAATTCGAATGAAAAGGCAGTAATACTGCCAGTAAGGTATAGGAGGTTTTTGTACATTTATAAATATTTTCTAAAAAAAGAAAAACAAATAAATAAACAAATATATCAGTGGAGCTGCCACATTGACCCCACTACGCAAGCCTACCAAGTCTATCACCTTTCCGTGGTCGTTAAATTAGCACCAGAGAAATCTGGTAAGATAAACAGCAATGAGTTAGTGAAGAGCACTCAACATAGTTAACTGTATATACCAGACTCGCATTCAATCACCTCCAGAATGTTACCTTGAAGAGAAATACATGGGTGTATCCCGCAACAGGGATTGACTAATGCCAAAACCTATCTTGTTTTATTTAAGAAAATGTCTCTAAAGTTAAAATTAAACTACGTTCTAGAATAGATTGCTTGTAGTATAGAAACAATAAGAAAGTAGTATAATTGAGTCATCAAGAAAGAATATTTGAAATAAGCTGTTACAAGAAATTTCTAAAGTGTCAAAAAATAAAGACTACTTTGCAAACATGTTGATTCGAAAGTCTAACCCAGTAAATCCGAAATCATCCACAGCGAAAAAGCTTCTTTGGCAATTGCTCGATCGACTCCATACTCAGCCCCCATCAACTCAACAATATATTCAGCTGTGGCAGATCGTCCATCAGGTATATTGAATTGAATACCAGCATCTCAAACTTTCTATCATGAATCGAATTAGTAGTATAGAAAACGAAGTAGAATTAAAGGTTGCTACGCACAAGTATGATTGTCTTGCTCCGGTTTATCAAGACGTACAAATTGTGAAATGTAAACTCGCATGGGAACCACATCTTTCTTTCTTCGTTGATCACCTGACAGCGGAATATGACTAAAATGCAAATGGAAACAAATATAAGGCGTAGCATTAGTGATAAATATTGATACTATGTGCGTATTTGGATTTCTGTATTTTATAAATGAAAAATTTATGAGTAGTAACATACTGAAGAGTATGTCCAAGAGGAGATAGCGATAGCGGAGGAGTTTTCTTTGAAGTCGAACTAGGAGGATCAGCAAATGATACCGTTGGTTTCTAAAACATTTTATTGTAAAATATATAGACAAGCAGTCGATATTATAAATGCACTGCTTGTTGCATCGAAGCAAACTACCTCCGACAAAGAAATTGTCGGCAAATTAACTTGACGGCAATCACTGAGTTTCTTCCTTGCATTTGTGGGTATGACATGCACGGTAGTTGTTGGCTTCTCAGTAACTACAGCCGCTATAAGCGAGTGATAAGTAGTGTTAAGTAATCGTACAATACGCGAGTTCTACAGTTGAAATCATTGTCAGGTTCGCGATCAATAAAAAGGTAAACTATAGTAGTACGATTAAAATAGAACATTTTGCTCAAAACTGACGAAAACAGCCAGACTACACAAATATACACTAACCACCACCGATTGAAATTGGTCTTCTGACAACTGGATCTTCCGGACGTGGCTCTTCGATTGTCGTCTCCCGAACTATCTATAATGAACGCAATTTTTTTGGACCATGTGCTTTATTAAAACTATCAAGTGACAATGGCTTTACCTCCCGCTGATTTTGGTCCAGGAGACGTTCGTCCTCATTCCTGTTTTTGTCAATCAACTCAATATTCATTTGTAATATTAAAAGAACTATCTGAGTTACTGACCTATAAAAGAACTAAAAATAAAATAATAATGTTCATACCGATAACTTGCGGTAACTTCATGTTTCCTACTTCTGCAATTTACAGACTCAAACTTATCCTTCCATACTTGTTATTGTTTGTTTTTAGGAAACCATAAATTATGTGTATTCGTCATCAGCATTGTAAAATGAATTTCCCCAAATAGGATGGCGTTAAGACACAATAAAACCAATTCTGTAGTCTAGAGTATAATCAATGGGAAGGAATTCAATTCATCATTTATTCCGTAAAAAGTAGATAGACTTAAATATGCCAACGGAACCAACTTACAATTTACAAAACAAGTAGTAAGCATTAACACATAACATAATGACTCAACAGCGATAACTAAGAGATGAAGCAGTAGACATTTCATTTCAAAAACGATGAGCTATATGCTCCCATAACAAATATATTTCATTTCTCACCATGGTGTTAAAAACTTCCAATTAAAATTAAATAGTACAGCGACAAATAGCAGTGAACATAAAGACCACACTTTTTTCCAAACAAACCACGCCATAAATATATTTATTTTTCCTACCAATCTTGTACAGACATAAATACAAAGTGTGCGCATCATTTACTTGGAAATATTTCTGAGATAAGGATGCGCTGCCACCATCCATTAATGAATTATATAGACCTCATTCACAAAACAAGTACCCGTTATGTTAGTTAATCACATTAGTTGAAAGTTATTGCTTATCCAGTACAAGGCTTATTATAAAAATACAAAAATTGCTGAATTACAATCTATCGAATAAATACAATTTTTGAAAAAAAATTTTAGATGTCAGACCGAATTAAGTGTTGGTGACGAAGGTGAAAAACCCAAGTGAGGAAAATCAAAGCAAAATAGGTACATATACTTGGATATTGATAAGTAAGAGGAAGAAAGCGCAGAACTATGCCCATATGACACATCAAGAGGCCCGTTGTCCCTTTAGAGAGAAGTTGCAATTGGACGGTAATTTCATTCAGGGTGAGTTTTATTTCTACATTCTTAACTTAATGAAGTATAAGTGATTTATTAATAGCTATTATTGGTTGGGTCAAGTTAGGATTATCAATTAGATTTTGTAGAATGGACGAGGGACAAAGTGAAAACACACACAATATCAAACTATTTGGTTATTCTTTTTGTCATCTGAGTCCTTCTTTGATCTGCATAATGCGAGAATACGACGTTCAACTTCGAAAACATGGTCATCAGGAACATGAGGAGCCTGAAGGAATTCAGATACATTTGTAACGTTCCAAGAATAATCGGAAGACGCGTGAAACTGCCTTTTGTAAAATATGTATTTTTAGAGCAAAAAAATCATGTAGTCTGATCTCATAATTTATTATTACTTGGATGGACCGCTTTCGTGCACTCTGTGGACCACTGCAATTCATTACATTCGCTCTTTTTTCTGGCGACATTCGACCACACTATTTTAACACAAACCTGGTTGTGCAAAACATTAGCCAATGAAAGAGCATAATCCACATTTGATCCTGATAATCCTCTGCTTCGAATAATCTAATAAAGGTAAATTTAAAGATTTGCATATAGATAAAAATTTTCAAAAAATCATACAGTTTGACATATAATATCGAGATCGCTAGGCCCCGCATAATGCACAGCATCGCCATATGAAATATATGCCTAAAAGTGAACAACATGCTGAACGAAATACTGCTTCTTAGAATACAAATACATAAAAAATGTGACTTGCCTCAACTTCAAAAGGCTGCATCGAAATATCATCCGGCTTAAACATGACCTTCACCAACTAAAAACGTAGTTGACCTCTTAATGGTTAACTCACTAGCATCATAAAAGAAAAAAGTATATTATGTATATATTAATCTGCTGGAAGTCTTTCATACTAATGCTGTCCGTTATATAAGTTGTTAGCACAGAAATATCCAAAGACTAAGAGTGTGATAAGGAGATAAAACAGAGTCGAAAAACATATGAGTGAATTCTATTGCACTGTTTTAAAACCCACAGAATAACCAGCCTTTTCGCGATGATCCAAATATTCCCTAGTTTTACGTACATGTTCTTCTGCTACTTTGAAGGCTATTCCCCAGCAAACTGACTAAAATCAAAATAAAACAATATTTAATTTATACTACTACAATAATGAGCTACAAAACAACTTCAAAAACTGACATGTGTATCTGGTACAAGTGTCACCGTACGACCTGGCTGAAAATCCACGAAGTGAATATCGAGAAAAGTTCAAATTTAGCGAATATTTTCAACAAAAGTTAGAATAACAACTAAAACGATATGAATATTTTAGCATGAAGTGTTGAAATTATTTAAAAGTGGTAAAAATATGAATGAGCCAGCCGCAAAACCACCTTGCATAATACCATTACAAAAAATTGCATCCTTTTTACCAATATACTAGTAATAAAAACATTTCTCTTAGAAATCTTGACACTGATGGGAAAAATAGGAATCAGAGGTAATTTTTCAAACACAAAAAAAAACGTTCAAAACCTTCTCCGGCGTACCACGGTGGTCAGGGCTTAATTGCCAGAATTTCCTTGCATACCCACACACAACACCAGGAATTTTCTAAAATGGTTGGAAATGTTGAGCAGAAGAAAAGGCCAAAATAGCAACAGTTATTACTAAAGATTCAAATAAAATAAACCTGAGTAAAAGGAAAGTTTGGATTCCATAATAGCGAACCGTAACCAAAAATCCACATCGAATGCCTGTCCAATCCCTATATACTTAAGATTATAAAAACCTTCGAAATCCTATATAAAGAATTAAATATTTAAGATCAACAAGCAAATTAGATATGAGCGAAAAATACGTATACTGAGCACATTGGTGAAATTACTATTTATCAAAGAAAAAGACTTGATAAAAGTAAACAGCTTAATAACAAATGATATATAAAGTGCTATGAAGACCAAATTTGTCTTCATCGTCGAAGAAACTTGTGTCGTTGAGTATCTTCTAGTTTCATTGAGGATCCGCATCACATTTGGTGTACACAGCAAACCTATTCCTTACAACAGTTGCAATCACTGTAGCAATCATTGTTGTGGTAGCCATTGCACCCATCCCAGTATCACCACACACCAACTCCTTTTCCATAGGAGGGATTTCCTAAATTCCTGCTCAGTGGTAATTCTACGAAAAAATATTCTAAAAACATAGTTTTCACTTAATCATGATGAAGAATTGCATGTAAATAATAGGAGACTTATAGCGGTTAATGGAAGACGAGGGATTTAAAACAGTACACACTTATGTGGAACCACAATTATAAGAAAATTAGTAAATTTGTTTTGCTGTTTGAAAGATTCTACTAAGCATATAAGAAGTAAATATTCGAAGAAACAATATTTCATCCGCTGCAAATAATTGATAAGAAAGAATATTATTAACAAACCTTATATCTAAGAAGATCTTTTAAAGTGTTCCTATGTTGGAATGTAAGAGGATTTTCCCACATCATTGTATTCATAGCTGGGGCAAAATAAAGCGGCTTTCTTGGGTCCCACGCACGAACCTGATGAGAAAACGCATAACGCTATTCAATACAAGTTCTTTGGGAAGCAAAAAAATCACAATTGACGTGACAAGATTGTCACTAATTCCAATCGCAATTTTTGCAAGACTATTTGCATCCAAAGGAGCAATAAGCATAGCGTCTGCCCATTTTCGAAGCTCTGAAGCAATTCGTATAAAAGGGATTACTTCAACATCATATTTGTTGACAAGAAAAAAAAAACAAAATCTTTACAACACCTATGTGCAAAACGGCATCACCACGTTCTCGCCACATTGACCATTCATCTCGATCTTCATATATAATCTCATCTAATTCAAAATCTTGATTATCCAGAAGAATCATAGCTGATTTTGTAGCTGCTACCTAAATCTGAGTCAAACCATGCGGTCATAATCAACTGAAATTTCAATGTCCGTTGACAGCGTACTCCACCTTTATGAGTAGCTTATTCTCAGGACAACTTTGATATAACTTCTGAATCAGCTCTTCCAATTTGATAACTGCTATACTTCCTGTTACTCCTATAAGGAGATGAAATTTGCCTCCACTTCTCTGAATAATATGAGACCTCGTGAAAGGTGGTCGACTACCAGACTCCTAAATGAGTTAGTTGCGTACATTTAGAACAGTTGAGTAGCAACAATAAGAAACAAAAACAACTGAATATAAGATCACCATTAAATGTATGCAAACTTTCTAATTCGATAATATCATTTGTAGTCTTATAAAAAATACGTTCTAAGTCATGTAATATTACATCAACGTATTACCACATAATTGACAAAGCAAATGCGCAACATAATCAGCACATTTAGAGAACTGGTTAGATAGAAACTCTAACCTTTGTTAATCCATCATGGTTATCAGTGGTAGTAGAAGCATCACGACATTTTTTAGCAACAGGCTCTGATATCTATAGAAAGAACAGACCTCAAGAAGTGTTGGTTACACAAAAGCTGTCTTAAGAATAACAGAACTCAGTCCATTTGCAAAAGCAAATATAACAATTCAAAAAGAAAAAAATGGTAATAGTTCAGTAATTAGAAAGTATATTCTTAATGAAGCATACTGATTCACTGACATCATCCTGTAAGCTAGTTGATTCCATTGTAGATGTTTTTTAAAATTGACGTTACGCCCTGGAAACTGTATGTTAAGTATTTGAAGATGCACCTGCAGAGTTACTCATGAAGCTGCATCTCACACGTTTTATGGTCTTCCCTTAGAATACACAGAGACAATCAAATTAATCAGGAAGGCCATATTCATAGAGCAACAATTTACTTTCATATGAATCGATACATGTTTACTGCATATTACAAGCTGGTCATTTCATCTCTATTCATTCGATGAAAAATTAAAAGCTATCATAGTTTAGGTTAACGAGAAAAAGTTTTAGTCTGTTGTAATAAATAATTATTCCTTTATATCCAGTCATACAAAAATCATATACAGCTCCGGATAATATTTCTCACCAAGCATTCCTCAATATCTATTCAGCAATGTTGTGCTGAAATTCTTGAGTTTCGAAAGTTGAATCTACTTTCGTCGTGAAAAGAATCAACTGGTTGGATTGCACGCACACCTTGTTGATGGACTTCGGGATTTATCTCGCCGCATGATTACATCAATGTAGAAGGCGGTATAACGAGCACGAAGTGCACTGAAAGACTTGCCACTGTGATACACAGGCCCCTATCAGGTTCTATCAATCGCAACTCAGGTCTACACAGTTCACAAAGTATGACTCGACAAAATCAATGCAGAAAACTTTTGATATCACGAGGCATTCTTGCGTTTGTTCGTCAATACTTAATCCTTGAAGCTAAGAAATCCAACAAATAGACAATTCTTAGGTAACTTTACGATTATTTATTACGTATTTTGTGAGGACCAACGTTCATATCTAAATCTATGTCGCTAAAACGTCTCAATTGCTATTCTAAACACTTAAGATGGAAAATAGGCCGTTTAACTTGGAGTTGACGTTCCCAAACCTTTTAAAAAGTATCTATTTGGCTTACATACGAATATTCATATACATTAAAGCATCTAATTGATCAAAACTATTTGCGACTGTCGATAAACAACGACAATCGTGTTAGAAGACAAATTTAATTAACCCAATAACCAATTTTATGAGCTGAGCTGGTTTTAATGAAATTCAAGGACAATACGATACAACAATAAAAGAGACAATGTATTAAACACTCGGAAACTTCGCCACTTTGACTCCGTTTTCATAAGCAATATCCATTCGCAAATACTAGTACAAACATGCCCCATCCCACACAAGTAAATAACCTCCATGCGTTCGCTGACGTCACCTGTGGACTGCAGCACTGTTTATGTTAACAAAACTATCTGTTACACGATTCATCCAATTCCTTATTGACTCTACATATTTGTTTCATACGATCATGACCACGGAATTTTCGTAATAGACCACTACGAACTGCATCCTGACAGTGCACACAGATTTTCTAGAAGTTTCAATTGCTATAAAAAATTTTGAAATGAACGACAAGCAAGCCACGTCATAATTAACATGACGAAACCCAACGAACTTCCGTAAATTAGGGAAAACGTGGATTAAGGCAAGAATATGAAACTAACGGTTTCACTCTGTGCTCTTCTACGGATCTATTTCGAACAACTCTCCAATTTCTACGATGTTTCACATTGACAAAAAGTGTTAGACCTCACAAAAGCGACAAATCGTGATTACTACCACTACTTTGTAAAAATGTCGTTAATTTTCACATACAATGAAATAAGGAGTATGGATGAAACACCACGTTGTACCACTCTTTAATAGTATAAAAATGTAACATTACAATCTTATATTCTATTTATAAAGAATGAATCCTCAACATCGACAGCACTGAAAGAAGATATGAGGAGGATCAAAGAACTCAAATCATACAGAGCATATACTAAATGTGTTCTATACATAGTAGTCGCCTCTAAAAGACAACAGATTCAGCGCTAGATAAAATGTTCAGTATGCGGAGAGAGCTTAATTGGGAAATTTTATGCAATTTTCGATGGATTATAACACCACACAAAAAAGTCGTAGTAGTTGATGATCACATAATTGGACATTCCCATTATCGAACATCACTTCTATCTATCGTTGCGTTAAAATCCACCATATGTTCAACAATATCTAACTGATAACAGTTGCTGTGGGAACAACCTAGAATACTATGAGAAGGGTAAAATCTTTGTGCAGTTGCATATATACGTAGTAGAACTTAGGAATGACCCAAAGTAAAACATGTGTAATTACTAATTTCTTATTTATTGAAACGGTATTTTCAACACTGCTATTATGACTCATTATGTCTGAAGGTGTAGTAAGAAACATCGGTATAGGTACCGCCGTAAGAGCTCGAAAACAAATACAACAGCGAACAACATAATGTGAAATATTTTTGCAAAAAGGAGCAAGTGTTATTAATAAATGGATAAAACAATCACAAATAAAATATTATAAAATCGAAACTGAACCCGTGCTTCCGAAAAAAAAGGAAAAAAATGTTGCACATTGTAATCTATCTATTCACAAACTGTTGAGTATACGTCCTGGCAAACGAAGGGATAGGTGGGTGCATATGAATGTCAAACGCATCACTTCGAAGAATTTTACGCGTGGCATCGACTTGCATTGTGCTAATCATGCTTGATTCCTCTCTTCGTTAAAACCTGGTGTATAATAATAATAATATTAGGTTTGAAAAATACGCACAAAAGTCACAAATATATCAAGAATAATTTGAAATTTCGAATGAGTTTGAGTTATGCTAAATTATGTTTGCAATAATCTCAATTCACCTTCCTATTTTAATAAAAAGACTTCTTGACTCTTCAACTTCAATTTCTTTTCATTTACTTGAACTAGTTGATGACGTAATTACATGCCATTGGCACTATTGGTTGCACTCGCTCAACCACAAACTACTATCGGATATCGAAAAATTCTTTAGAGTTGATCGTCACACCGTCAGAAGGACATCAATGAAACGTTCTATACTAACATATTCCTTCTCATTTAAGTCAAGCAAACATGATAATTGTTTGAGAAATACTTTGATTAAAATTCAAAAAGCAAGATGCAAATCACACATGTGTGCAACAATCACCCAATATGCGATATTGTGACATAACCTGGTTCGAACGAATGGGCTTTGATGATAGGATCCAGACAACACGCTTCAAAATGAGGCTTACAATATCTAGGCAACAATGACGTCTGCACAACGTGCATTCAAGTTCTGCCTGCTTAAATGCTCACATAACACATAACAACACGATTTTTTCACCTGCATCAACTTTTAAACTTGCAGTATTTCTCAACAAATATGCATAAATTACCACTTCCAAAAACCACTAAACAAAATCACTACCTTTATATATCTCAAATAAAAATTTGACGAACCATCCACGCTGCGAGATAGACAGAGCTTGCAACTAGTTTCTATAGGAGTTATAAAAACGGATATCTTTGAAGAATTAGGTGTTCAAAGTTAATGATAAGTAATGAAGCTAATTATATTACAAACTGATTTTAATTAGCAACCAATAGATTGCACTGAAAAGTCGTTTTACAGTTCACTAACTTACGAATAAGTATAATGTCGATATAATGACATGTTATATAGAAATGAAAAGTACTACGCTCGGTAGTACTGAAAATCTAATACCATGATGATCTTTTTCTCAAACTACGTATTTACAATTATCATGAAAAAAAAAACACCATTTAAAAAAACCAATGCAGAGAAAAATGATCGACTCTTTTAGAATTATCTTAATCATGTTCACCTGATCTGTTAAAGAATACAGCATATGTACGGGACCACCACTTGGTGAAGAGTTCCGTTGCGCCAGTTCTCGTAGAACAAACTCAATACTCATTTCATCGTTTTCTGTCCAACCGGGTTTTGATGTTTCTTCGATAACAACATCTGAAAATATATAGCTCCACTGCAACTATAAAAGTGATACCAAGACTTAACTTCAATGTGAAATCCTTACCATTGATGGCTTTGAGCATCTCAGCTTTCCATGTTTGTTCTGAAGCTACTTTTTCCTTATCAATAGATGGAGCAGCTTCAAAGCAAACAACAATCATTGTCATATTATCACGCGAACCTTTACTAAGGCATGCATCAAGCACCTATAAAAAAGAATAAATATGTGAGTAGAAATCAATGCCGTTCCATAAAATAGAACTACACAAATTTAAAACTACAACTAGAAATTCAACATAAGAAATTTTGAAAAAAAGTATTGAAACACTGACATCGTTACAAACTTGATTCAAGTCATCGCAAACATGAAGTCGACTTTCAACAAATCGACAAAGCTCTTCATTTTCCATAACGTCATAAATACCATCACAGGCTACAACCAGAAACTCATCTTTTTCCTGAGAATAACAAATATTATTGACATTCTCTCAATCGTTGATGTGTCTTTTACGGAGTTCGTTGCTGAGATTTACTACACACTTGATTACTAATATAATTCATATAAAATTTTGGCACAACAACTCAACAACCTTCTACTAAAACTGATTAGTTAAGAAAAAACGCATTCCAGAATAATACTTTCCAACTAATAATGATTTGGCAAACACGTGAACAATTTGAGCTGAAATAATTG
>KN716194.1:48072-65496 GCA_000816705.1 Dictyocaulus viviparus | reverse complement strand
CCTGAGAATAACAAATATTATTGACATTCTCTCAATCGTTGATGTGTCTTTTACGGAGTTCGTTGCTGAGATTTACTACATACTTGATTACTAATATAATTCATATAAAATTTTGGCACAACAACTTTCTACTAAAACTGATTAGTTAAGAAAAAGCGCATTCCAGAATAATACTTTCCAACTAATAATGATTCGGCAAACACGTGAACAATTTGAGCTGAAATAATTGCCTCCTTCTGATTAAGCGCTATGGAGAAAAACGAAAAACTTCAACTTCAAGAACTTTGAAAACTCGCGTTTTTGTACTCGTAAAAAGTTTCTTGAAAGTAATAAATAATATGCTACTAGAAGAAAAGTAAGTGGGAAACCATATATAACATGACAACTGAAATTCATGCAAATAAAGATCTGACCATTACCGCCTTACCTAGCTGCTTATAATCCAAATACTTTATGAAGTTCGCAAAGAAATGCAGCAGATATTGGAAAACATCACAATGTTTTTAAAAAATGTACAAAATTAAAAATGCGCACAAACTTTTTGCCTTTCCAACACATAAACATCTGGTTCAGGAGACACTAGTTGCTTGTTTGGTTCTAGCCCCGGAACATTTTTGTATTCGAAATCTCCAAGAGCTCTAGAAAAGTTAAATTTCCAAAATATAGTCTCTTGAAATCGCTCGTTCATTTACCTTTAAAATCACTTCAACGTAATTAAAAACGTAATATTGTACCTGCTGACAGCCAAACTGCCATTGATCCTTTGAATCATCACAGATCCACCAGCGCCAATAATTCTTTCTCGTTCCTTATCGTTATATGGCTAGAAATTAAATTTAGAGCTTGCATAAGAAATTGAGCAGATCGTGTATTACTTCTTCTTTCAAAGAATGAAAATTTTAAGATCCTATTGATGAAAAAACATCACTAACTTCTCCAATACGTAAATAAAATAATAGAAGATTGCACAACAATAGGATACAGCACTTTGAGAGAATCACACACCTTGTGGTCTTCCGTCCCAAATGAACCCTCATTCTTACGAGAAACAACAGCGCGAGAATCTCCTTAACACTATTTCTAATAAAGTTCTAAATCAAAACACGAAGTGCTTAAGTTATTGTTTGCATAATTAACAGCAAAACATTAGGATACAAGCCATTTTTAAATTACAGTGATAAAGGTAGGCATAGAGCATTTCCAGGATATTTGGACGATAATGCATTACTTTATAAACAATAAATTGAGCACATGGGTCAAACATGAGGTGTATCATTTTTCATGTGAAAATTAGGTTCAAAAAAACAGCTGAACAGAGGAACAAATCAAAACTGACCCACTGTACACGCAATGCGCTTCAGAAAATATCCATTTCACAAGAAGAAAAAAAGGATAAAAAGAAAATTTGATGGTCCAAACTCAAGAAGTAATATAAAAACTTAAGAAAATGTAGAAAAGGTTAAATTGGGTGGACTATGCATACATGAGAAAGTGTTGAAGAAAAAAATGGAGTTTTGAATGTCCAGCCGAAACATTGCTTAAGCAGAGTCCTAATAGTTATAAATGTATCCAACAAAACTGTATGTTTTAACCTCAAAATATATTGAAAATTCTTAAATGTAGATTAACAATAGGAACAAAAATTATATAAAGTATTTACATCAAATGTTAGTAACATTACAGGACAAGACAAACACGATACAGATGAACTTAATTTTTAAACGAAGAAGAAATTTGGCAATGTATCGCAAGTGCATAAGAAAGTTTGCTCCATCAACACTAATAACAAAATTGACAATCTCTTGTGTTTATGACTCTTAAAGCAGTTTTCCATCGCATATTCAATCACATAGAAATATCTCACGTAATGGCAAATTTTGTTACTTAAAAAATCTGAAATACTTACGAATGAAGGCGAGGTGCTTAGACTATTACAGTGAATATTTTTGCAGCAAATCGCACTCATTTTTTGTTTTTTGCCGTCTCATCTTGTATTTTCAGAAAAAGAATTGTAGAGAAAATAGTTAATTAAGGTCTGTCATCAATTTTGGTCAATGTTATGTTGGACTTTGCTATACTCTTTATATGAGGTACTGAAAAGATTTCCATATTTCCAAGTCTAAAAATCTTTAAGCCGACTAAAAACTCCATATAATACAAATACAACACTATTTGAGAAGTTCGAATTTTCTTAAGAACCGAAATTAAACCGCGCATTGACTGGATGTTAGTACGTTCGTAAATAACATCCTAATGGATTTAAGTGAGTAAGTAGAACTTCTAATGGAGTCAGAACTAGCACGGCAGTCAATAACCATAATTAACAGCAAGTGGAAGACATCCATATATATACTTACCTAAGTTTGCGATAATTATATGTGTTGGAGTGATCATAGCACAGATTGCGGTTGAGCCACTGCGATCCTAAGAATAATGGTGCTGCAATAAAACACAACTATTTACGAAATGCTAAGATGGACAGACCGAATCTAGCCTTGTTCGAATATTTTCATCCAAGCTCAGAAAACCAGATTTAATTCCATCTTCGAGGAGATTTATGGATTTCTCACAAAGAACACCGCCGTTTGATCGCAACTCCTCAGTGACCTTAAATTTTTTGAATTACAGGAACATAGGAAACAGAATAAGAACAGATGTGAATGATACTTTTTCAAATTGTGGTGTATCCATAAGAGTTTTCATTATGTTTTCAGCGGCATCATCCGCAGCAACATTACCAGCATGACCATCGAAAACTGCAAAAAAAGACCAATCTTTGTAAGGCTCTCGATCTGCCATTGAGACCTAAAAGAAGTGATTACAAGTCGATTACATCTGAGTTACATAAAATTGATCTTTAATTATGCTTTTACGCACTTCGACTACATGCGCGTCTTCCATGTCAACTCGCCAGCCTTGCATACTAGCCATGGCATAACGGAGACCCTGAATAGTTTAATATCCAGAAAATTTTGGAATTTCTCTATTATTTTGTCTCAATATAAATTTTAGACTTACAAAAAAAAACAAAAATGATTATGATTATATACAACAGGAAATAAGATCTTGAAAAATAACCAAAAGAAAAACTTGAAAAGGAACAAGTTCGCGAGTATTTAAAGAAGTTGTTGTCGACAGAGATGGGTCTAGATATCGTCAAATATTAAAGTACGAAATGTGGACTAAACTAATTTTTGCAAACTATTTCTAACAGAATTTTTGCACTCTCGAAGTGTTATGACATCTGCGATTTCTACATTAGCTGAATTATATAATGCTCAAAGGGAGAAAACCAACATTATACAAATGGCTATTTTATATTAAGTATGATAGCTTATAATGGACTTCTCCTTAATTCTAATCATCGCTTACTGAAACACAAAATTTAGAGCCCAGAAAGAAATTCGCGTACTATTTGCACTAAAGAAATAATTAAGAATACCGAGTGGAGCATTACAAAATAACATCCAGCAATGTTACGACATATATCACTTACGTTGCCTTCTCCTGAGCAATTTGTTTTGGCTGTTTTCGGCTTATCGAGGAACGCTCCCATCACAGCTCTATTCTCTCCGATTATTTCCACCAATCCAGTGGGGGTCAAACGCCACGTCCGAAGCGCACTACGTGGACAGATGCTTATCACTGTAAGTGGTTGATCTTTGATAGCTTCGGATCGAAGCGAAGAGCCTAGATAAGATGACATCCCATATTATCTGAAAAGCATAGCAAAGATGTTTGCTAACGACAATATGCGACAATAAAGCATCAGTTAGCTTCCTACCGCAACATTTAATAATAAGCGAGCAGATCTGGAAAATGACTTAAAACCCGTTCTGCAGAACGAGGATGTGACTTTCTAAACAGATATATTATGAGTAAGAAAATAATAGGTTACATTAAAGGAAGCAAATACTGAAGATTATTTTAAAAAATGATAATTTTACAATGAAACAATTGAAAGAAGAATATACCATTAAGCAAAAATTCAGAAACAGAAGATAAAAATAATGGATTTTGACATAAAACTTTCCTATTCGAAAAGCACCAGAGGCGCCAATCACTGAATGAACTAGTTTTGAATCTAGATACTGCTCTTATATGCCAGAACGTTGAAATTGAGAGAATTTGTCGACTGATTCTTCAAATTTTTTTTGAAATAAAGAAGCTTCTAAGGGATCTATTCTTCATGAAGAATATAGCATGCGATGATTATATATATGATCATTCATCCATAAGCGTTTTCCTCATTGGTAAGTGAATTATGATAGCTTTTTTCCTCTGAAAAGCGAAAGACCGACTCTCTTAATAATACTTCGATCGGTTCTTTAAAAAATTATTTTATAAAGGGGACTTTCTTGAATTAATGACCATCGCATGGATATAACTGATTATCCGGTAATTCAGTAACGTTCATATTGTCATAATAAAACCAGAATAACTAATTATCTATTGCAAATAGACATAAATAAGCATCAAAAATCAGAGACAAATTGTTTTTTGGCACGTTCTATCTAAATTGATTGCACATTAATGAATGTGCATTTATTAATAATCTATTTAGACATTTAATAATATTACTGTATATTTAAACTCGAAAACATTTTCACTACACCTAGACGATACATAAAAAATAGTAAAAATAGAAAAAAAAATAAAAATACTTTGTAACGAAATGTTTTTAAGAAATTAAATCGAAGACTTAATGAAGTAATTTGATTACATTCATTTAAGTTGTTGCGTTAATTGATGTTTTACAAAGAAGACTAAAACTATCACACAAATAAAAATGTAAAGCATGTTTGGAAACAAATGAGAACACCAAAATAAGAGTTCTATTTCAAAAACGTAATATAACTCCTAATAAATGTAGCTCTATAGTAAAGCGTTTAAGTATTAATTTTGTAAATCATTGAAAAATAATTAAAAACATAATTTACTGTATGTGAAAAGTATAAAAATGTAAATGAACACACAAAAAATCACATCCAAATCAAAAAAAAAAACAACATTGAAAAATCAAGAATGAAACCAAAGTTCACATTCATACCATATAAAAACCTCACAAGGTAAAAGAAATAAGCACATTTGAAACTCCATAACTCACGTAAAAATTGTCAATTTGTATAATTATTCAAAATATTAACTAAAAATTCATGAAAGATTAAAGAAACGTGGAACATTGTGAACGTTTGAAAGTAACAAGAATTAACATGTCCTATCCAACATTCAGATTGTTCATGAAAATACATTCTAAACAGAAAACCACAGAGATGAACCTACATAGTTGAAGTTTAATGACGCAAAACCATCGAACTCATGTGGGAGGAGAAAGCGGGCGTAGGAACATGAACGTGCGATTGTGTAAAGCATTGTTGCCGTCAATCGATAATACGCGGGAAACGCAACCTTATGGATTTGACGTAAGTTCGGCTTTCATTATCGAATACAAGTGTTTCATTTTAGTTACTAAATTTGTTTTATATAATCATTCCATTACATAATTCTGTTCGATTTGAGGTTATATTTCTTTTGACTTAAAAAAAATCATTGATTATAATTTTATGTTATCAATATACAACTATATTATGTCAGAAGCTTACCTATTTTTGTGCACAAAACGGATTTTCTCCAACATTGTTAGTAGGTGACCAATTTTTGTGTACCGGTAGGAAATGTGCATTGTTTACATCTGCTGATATACAATAAAAGTATAGTAATAATGTTTATGAATGAAAGATATGATAGAAGATATGAATAGAAGTGGAAATGCTCTGTTGGTTTGAAATCAAATGGCTCTGTGTATGTTAGCTATGGATTATTGATTTATTAGGTTGGTGAAAAAATAATTTCGGTAACTTAGTGCTTTAAATATTGCACAGACCGAAAATATTTTTGGTGAAACGAGCACATGATTTGAGAGCGCTTAGTTGTAAAGATTTTCTGATCTCATAGAATCGTTGATTAAGCCTCTTTATGAAAAAATCATAGCGTGAAGATTTTTGTGAAGTAAGGCTTCCTAATATTTCTAAATTATTACTTTTTTCCTACTATTTTTGTTAGAGTGCAATCTTCTCGATTGTTCAATTGTTTGTAGATTTCAACACATCCAAATTTTGTTCGTTAGCAGAAATTTAGATATCGAGTACTGACACCTCGTTTTATCTAATCACTTAAAAGGAACTGTCTAACGATTGACGTAATCTACGTGAGAATTCATGAAGTTCGATATCAAAGACAAATGGGCATAGTCGATATTAACAAATTTTTACTTTTTTTTTCTAAAAGTTATTCTTTCCATTACACTGTTCTTCGTGAGTTGGAACACTGACGAGTTACCCCTTCTCTGTGTATGTCTCAGATCAAGTAGTTTATCGTGTTAACTTACTACTAAATTTGAAAATTTCTTCAATGTTTATATCTCCCTCAAAAGTAGCACGAGGCAGGCTTTACGTTCTGAAAATGAGTTAGTTGTTTTCTAGCTCATTGACCTCCTCTTCTATGATTCTAATCACGGAGGCATACATGGTGGCGCCATATTTATTTCCCTCAGCAAACTGAAGTGGTGATTTTTGGTCTCGAACGGAGATAACTGCTTAGCCAAGCTTGTTCACGTAATCATATTTCAATGAGTACTTTGAAAATTTTATTTTTATTCTTGGATAACATCATTTGTCGATCAAGTTGGTTTTGTCGTGATTTGCTTAACGACGAACCAATTCTAACTTCTTCTAACCTCTTCGCATCTATATTCAAATAGTTTTAATATGAATAAAAAGCTTATCGTGCGCAAATTCCTGTTTCGTTAATATCTTTCATGAATTTATCAAACCCTTATATTCCATGAGTACTTGGATGAGTTCTACCTTGTGGGATTTTATGGAAGTCACAGCAATATTGGACTATAAAATGTTTTCCAACGGTTTAGCTTACATGAAGCGTACCTTGCAAATTTGGAAAAAATTTAGCGCTACATTAAGCAGTGATTTTCACTGAAGGGTGTGATCACTTGAAAAGCTTTTTTTTTTACCGCGTTCATCTATTTGTTTATCATCCGTCAACGTGTCAAGTAAACTTGCAAATAATTAGCTGCAATATGTATTGAGGATAGGTTGATTGAGGTAAAATTTTCATCATGCGGAGTTAAATGTGTAATATTTGATGATGTCCTCATCGTGGTGTGTTTCATAAACAAATAGCGATCAATTGAACGAACATATGAAATCATTTCTAAGTGGTATCATTCATCGTACGTCGTCAAATCTGCGCCAGTGATTTGCATAGTAAATGACTGAATCTATGAGTTTTTTATATGAATGTATGCATGAGCATTTAGATCTGTTCAAATTTAACACAGCTGTAGTTGGTATACAAATGAGGAGTTTTACATTAACTAGGGATCAATAAGATATAGGTTTAATAAAATATTAGAAATTGTTCTATGGGCTCTGATTTAACTTTATTATTTCATAATTAAAATGGTCTCCCTCACGATAATCTAACATCCAGAAAGAAGCACGTATTTCTTAGTGGCTTGAATCATTCTGATGGCCTGGAATCCACAGAGGTTCACTTACACCTCAGCGACTTATAAATTGTGTTGATAAATATCTTAGTAATTGTAATCTTCTTGACTCCAAATCTTTAAACACTACGTGTAATAAAAGGAATGGAACATCTACAGCTTCATATTTGTGGCTGATTACTTGTGTGGAATCTATTCTACCAGATTTCATCAAATTACTTTTAACCATAAATGCGTCAACGAAACACGGTTGCTCTGTAGTCCGTTGATCTGCAAAACAGTTGTGTGACAAGTTCGTATGACTGAATATAAGAACTTCGATTGAGGTTCGTTCGTTTTTTGCTAAGCACTCAAGCCAAGTAAGTTGTCATCATACACTGGACAACATAATCCATTTGAGATATGGTAGTAGTAGAATTGTAAACAAAAGCTGTGGAAAACTATCGCGATATATTGTGATGTGTGATCGGTATAACAGCTCGGATCAAAGAGCGTCAGTTGCTGAACATCAGTTCACTGAGAACAAAAACTGAATGTTTCAATAATTACTATACATATTACCATGTAAATGATCATACAGAGAAGTAGCAAGCCGGAATTGAAGTGAAGTCGTCGTGACATTTGTCAAGATTCTATAGTCTTTTGGTGTCAGAGATGTGCTCATGTACTGGAATCGTACCAACATTACTATAAGTAGTTGGTACTGCTCAATATTAGAAATTAGGTATAAATTCCAAACATCATCTCAGTTTCTGTTGTTTCTGAACGCGTATGCGAGTTTCGTTTAAGGGATCGACGTCTTACTTTTAACTTATTATTGTTATATTATAATTGTTTTAGATCACGTGGATTCAATAATAAGTATATTCGGAGCGTGACATCATTTTTATTCTCTGTAAAAGTCCAGCAGAAATATTTGTTCCAGTGACATTAGTACTGAAAAGTATCTTAGGAACATTATCAGTAACATCTCACGATTGTGTATAGATGGATGATTGGTAGACCAGAAATGTACATATTGAATGCTATAGTGATCCAATTTGTTGTTTTTGTTGAGAAAGTATTGATTTTACATAGTAGTCACGAAAAATATTGATTAGTTTTTAGACCGATCTTATGTGCTTGAAATTTCTTAAATTTTCCTGCAGTTACAGATATCTAGCAGTTGTTGAGTCACATGACGTAGTGTGCAACCTACTTGATTTTGAATGCGACCATTTTTTTCTGTTCCATTATTGTTGTGATTGTTTGAATTTTTAGGTCATCATTGAATTCTACTTATAATGGCATTGTCTCATTGGCTTCTTGATAGGGCAGTTGAAGAGTTGAAGGAGATTGACAAGAATGGATAGCCGTCTCCAATTGCATAAGGTAGGACCAAGTCTGAATACCTATCTGTGGTTTTTTTGAACAAAGTGAAACCGCAAATTTTCTTGGTTTTGTAGGTTTCAAACTTATATGCATAAGTGTGAACTGTGAAGATGCATATTCATCATGGATGTGATGAATGGTTCCTGTGACTCATGAACTATTACGGACATCGATTATTACAGTAATTGTAATGGTTCATATGAAATGAAAAAGCTTATCCTGGAAAAACTGTGAAGATCTTTATTCTTCCTCATTTGTGTTGATGTGTGTGCCGTTGGAATGATGTTTGGAAGGCTAGAATGGATAATGGTCTCAAGAAGTCGTCATATTCTACTTTGTCTTTAGTTAAGAATATTAAGATGTTTGACAAGTTGTTTTTGTTAGAAGATCGTGGTCATGTAACATTTCACGTAGTTTTTCAACATTATAAGAACTGAACTCATTTCGTATAGGAAATGACCTAGATCACTCTTTTTAATATTGACAGTTATGCGACGACGAAGGTCTTGACATTCTTCTTTCTTTGCAACATTTTCCGACGACGTTTAGTTGAATTTGAAACGCTTCTATTCACATTATCGTTTAACAATAACACTTTCGAAATTATACGGTGTAGTTTTTCCAGAGTTTTTATTGAAAATTTTGAGCAACTGAACTCGTTGATGATGTCCTTGCCTTAGAACGATTGCTGCTGAACACGTTTTCAGACCAGTGTAGTTTGTTTTGTTCTAAGCTGAACTTGTTTTTGATGTCCATGCGGAGTGCTTGGAATATATGCACGATTTTCTGGAACAAATGAGTTTTTTTTTATATGGCGAAATATTTTTGAAGCATTGTCTTCACAATTGTCGAGGCTAAACTCATTCATTTATGGAAACTCATTCAACTCATTCTTTTATTTTTTTAATCAATTTCGTTCCGAATCATTTTGTACTTTTCATGTCTTCTGAACTACTGGCAATATATGAACAGTGAATAAATAACACATCGATTGATTTGGCAGTAAAATCAATTTCTATTAACTATGCTGTGTTAATGGTACGGATTTTTTCATACCACTCACATTTTTGAAATAAGTGATGGTCCCTTCCATTGCTCGTTATTTCTTCTATTTAACCAGTCATCATATTGAAATAGGACTATGATTAGTCTGTAGAAAAGGAAACATTGGTTTTGAATGTTAATAAATCTTTACAAAGATTTCAATGTAGTAGAGAAATCAAGTAAGCTTAGCGTTACTGGAATTGGAATGTAGTTTACAGTCAGAGTGATGTCAATCACTCAACTTTCTTTTTTCTCTGTATAAATTGATTTGCCAGTTGTAGGAGTTATTGTATGAGGACACTAGCGTATGACACAAGGCTTATTTCATTATTCAAATATCGTTTGTAGTAGGGAGTATAACATCAGCCGCAAACATTATGATATAATGATATCCATAATATCATCGGGTTGAACAAATCGTTTTGTACCAGTGTTCCATAAATCTTCATGGATCCTTGGTCATGCTTATCACCATTCTCATGGCAGTAATATCTGTCTTGAACTCTTTCCCGATCCCAAAGAACAGATATATTCTGGACTCTGTATTGCGAAGTTCGACTTATCATTTCAAGACCTATTTACATTTGAGACTGTAAATAGTTTACGAACCGACGTCGTTGAGGTAGCACCGGTTTTGGTTGACGAAGCATCTGAGAAATGCCGACGTTTTACAGGCTAACGTGGATTTCCCACTCTCTAGAGCTATCCTTGCTTTCAACAATGACCCCTTCAATCCGCCCTTCATATCCGTATTAGTTTTCGCGGTATATGCGGTAGATCAATCTTACTAGAATCTTGTGAAATCTGCTTATTCAACCAGAAAATTGGGCGGTAGCTTCGAATATCTGTTGGATCACCTTCGTTGCTAGAAAGTGTCATTATTTTTTTCCGTATTATTTTTCACGCCTCTTCATCTTGGCATCCAAACTTATGAAATAACTTTTCAAGATGTCTCTAATCCAGAACGCATTTGAAAATGGTATAATGATGAAACGGGACGAACAAAGTAGCGGGACGAACGTATAACGTATGAGTATAAACTTTGTCTATTCATCAAGTAGAATACATTCCATCTATCACTTTATCGTTTCACTATTCACCACGTCTGATAGAAAACCTCATGACTCTTTTGATGGTTCTTTAAATAACTTTCATTTCAGTTATTTTGACCTTTATATATACCACTGCACCATTCCTTACCATTTGGCATCTGATATCATTTCCGACAATTATGTTATTGTCAAACCGAACTCCAATCTTATTTTGCATATTGCTTTTCGTTACTGCAACCGCTGTATCATAGTACATCAACAAAGTAAGGTTATGTTAATCCGCTAAATTTTCCTCTATCTGCTAATAATCTTTTGTAACGATGTCGTTTGAAAAGCTTTGCTTAATTGCCTTTTGTCTTGAGCTCTACCTCTACCATGCTCTCTCTATCATGTTTCTTCATGAGTGAAAAATGATCGGCACCTGTGTGAATAGTTGCCTTAGGCAACGCTTGACATTCAATGTGACGTCATGAGAAAGGCGAGCTGTTGACATACGTGTGGTGAGATGTTTTTTCACTTCTATGTCGTGTCCTTCTATCTGATAATAAGTATTCAACAGGCATTTGGTTGCTGGTCTTTATGCTCAATTGATAATATTGTGCTTAAAATTCGCTCTTATCAGCTGCATCGACTCGTGAATCATAAGTTTTGTGACTCGACGTTTGAGAATTCAGAATGGCTTGTCGAGTTGAGCAAGCCTATGACACTGACATATCCGACAAACAATTGTTGTGCATTGAAGCGGATTCTAGCGAACTCAGCAGTTTTTCCAGAAAACTGGTGATGGATTGCAGTTTTATAATTGAGAAAACTACAATCACGATGAGGTGAAAAATTGTGAGGGTACAAGAATCATATGCTTTCATTTTTAAGCATTTTAAAACATAATTTGATATGTTTAGTAATGTTTGAGGAAAAGTAATTGATATATTAAAGATTGTATTTTGAAAAAATAGACACCGCTTAAAGAGATGTGCTTCAGTTGGATAACTTACTGAACAGTAAAAGCTTAGCAGATGTAACGAAATGTTTTTCTTAACGCACCCATCCAAGGAATGAGTGGCACCCCATGCCAATGTCGTAGTTAGGAATAGTGGTAAATGATATTTAACAGGATCATGTGTGAATATTTCAGAAATGAAATAAAAACTAATCAATAAGGCGACGAAAACACCAAACTGTAGACATGATTGCACAAATAACCTCAATTCATGCCGATGAGTTCTTTGTACTATCGACTGAAAAGTCAACTGAATTATGAGGAAGAGGGAAAAAGAAAGCTATTCTTCAAAGTATATTCTTTATTTAAACAAAATCTGCTTTCTTCTTACCATTCTATATCTGATACACCATATTGTTGTACTGTCGGAGATGAAAATAACGACAAAAGCAATTATGCCGATTCCAAAATCAATCACTTTTCCTAAGATGAATCCACAAGTATTCGATGAGAACTCCCACAAAAACGTTGTCGAGGAAAACACCATATAACATTCATCAGCTGAATTACAATGATTACTCAAATTGATGGAGTTTTTATAATCTATGAATCATAATGGGATTCAGTGACACGCCGGCCCAAATCAGTTCGCAGCCGTTCCCAGGCTTACCAAGTCTGCCATCCCTCTGGGGTCGGTAAATTGACCAGAGTAGTCTTGGTAAGATAACTGGCACTGATATGATGAAGAGTGGTCAACTCAAGTCATTGTATAGACCAGGCACTCATTCAATCACCTCCACGATATCACGTTGAACACGAATGCGTTGGCGTATCCCGCCACAAGGGATTGATCAACGCTAACAATAATCTTATTATCTTATCTTATGAATCATAAATTGTACTTGGTATGAATATTTTCATTCAACATTGCTTGGTTGTTGTGTTTTAGAGCGATTTGTTAGAGTAGAGATTTGTTGAAAGATAAAGCTTAAGCTTCACACGTGTGATCTTTATAAAGAACTGAGCGAAATTTTGAGGGAAAAAACAATAAGCCTACTCTTCACTAATGACAAATTTACTTTTAATCATAAAATGAGTGAGGAGTAGATATGTAACAACTTAATTTTTAGGTACGGTAGAAAATGTATCACACCTACAAACCAAACAGCTGCGATCATTATTGAATTATTTCGTTGACTAAACAAATTACGGCTTTTAATAGGATATGTGATAACGACAAGTCTGTAATTATATTTCTATAATTGAATATTATATGATAAATGAAAAAAAAACCTTCCCAATAGAATATGATAGCGTTTGATGTCTAAAAACTTAACTGAAGCCGAAGAATTGTCAGAATCGTAAAATGACAAGTGTTTTTTTTCAAAATCGATTACTGTGGACAACGATAGGTCACCATGGTTTTGATCTTATATACTTAGTGATGCTGAGTTAATCGTATAACTCATTGTAACCTCAATCGAACCATTAAAACCCGAAACACTTTTCTAAGTCAATTTGCAATCGAAGAACACACAAGAATAAAAACGCGCTATACAATAAACACTTTGAGAACTCAGAAATTATCAGCCTGACCTCATCAACTTCGCTTGAGTCTCCAAGCTTTTTTCGATTAGCTCGCTTAGGTTTTAGTAAATATATGTTTAATAGTAGATTTTTACCTCTCAATTCATTAGTATTACACTTTACTTTAAGATTGAATTGAGAAACTGGAAGCTATAGAGACTGTCATGTGAATTGCACGGGGGTTATAAGAACAAAACAAGTATTGTTCTTTTGTATTCAATAAGGATGGAACTTAGTTTCCTCTCTTTTTTTGATGAGTCTGAATGTGGAAGACGGCGAGCTTCTCTCATTTTTCAATAAAAGTACAAAACGAATCAGTCTCACTATATTCCAGGACAACAGTTAACCTCACATTGTTTGGCTGACTCATAACACTTTGCCATGAAACAGCATCTGGGATAGAGAGATTTTAAAAGCCTCAAACACTTAGCTCAAAATTAACCTCACATTAACCTTGGGTGGTTACTTTTATTGGTTTTGGGAGGGAGGCATTCAATATTAACACAACAAATGATTGCATGTTATTTAATACGCGCTTATATTAATAATTATGTTATGATCTATAGTTCGTCAAAAAGCTGAGTATAATAGGTACGGTAATAGGAGGCAAATTAATTCATTAATTATTGGCGTTCGGTAACTGTTCGGGTTGAGTTCATTATCATTAGGATACTGCCTTATGTATGAGTTATAAAACTCATTTAAATTAAAACGTATAAAACGATAAAGTTAGTGTTATAACTGGCCTATTTATTGAAGAAATTAAATGAGAATAAACACAAACATCCCAAAGTGCCACCATTGAGCCACCGATAAGCTTGCCGATAGTTGAAGTTGTTGAGAAATCCGATTTCCTGAATAAGGATTACGGTAGGATGTGTATTGTGTAATAAGGCCGCAGAAAACGTCATCATTTTATATTTGTTTCAATAAAAAACAGAATTTTTTAAATGAATTCTATACAAAAAATCTAACAGAAGATTAATGAGCCAGTGAAACTAATATATTATTAATTTTAATATCAAGCATATCATTTACATACCAATAAAGCTCAATGTTTTGCACATAATGATAGTCATATTATCGTTTAATACATTTCATTAAACCAATAACAATTGAATTAGCTAAAGTACTGGAATGAGTAAAAATTTATGGGAGAACTCCTATGTATTTCATTGTATTCAAGCTTCTCAGATAGAAGCATTCCCTTATATAGTAATGAGGCGTTAAGTAATTACGATAATGAGTTAAATTTGAGTTAAAAAGACAGGAAAAAAGAAAACGAAACGCTTACAGAACAATCATCGGAGTACAGTAGAATGCAAAAACTGCTAGTAAAATAAAATTAGCGATACAATTAGAAAAGCAAAGTTGCTGGAATGAGTTAGATATTTTACCACCTTTTATAATAACCAACATCGCTGAACCGTTCATAAATAGACCAAATGAACCAATCTGAAAACAGAAAAAATATTATAATTTTATAAAATTACAGCAAACTACCGTACTGCACGGTGAGGAGGAGTGAGTTTTGTTGGTTAGATGTTTTTTTTCCTCGTTTTCTTCTATGGGCTACAGTACCGCTGTACAGTTAAGTATTCTAAATATACAAGAACGATTCCATGACTACTGGAATTTCTTCGGGTAAACCAATTCTCCAAACACTTCAAGCTAAAGCTGTCAAAACGGTTCCAAGCTATTCGGATTGCCACCTGTTACTGATATTTTGATATTATGAAGCTATCAGTTGGGAAACAAAAGCCGCTAATCGGAGACGATAGAAAGTCTCTGACGTAAATCTGACATCACGAGTCTCATGAGTTACTTTCAAGAGTTTCAAAACAATATAGGAATCGTTGTACTTAATCAAATATTAATATTCAGAAAGATTTGCTCAAGAATATCAAAATTCCATAGAATGAGGGAAACTAGTGTTAGTCAAAATGAAACCAGTTGGCTTTTGGCTGAGATGATTTTACTGACAAGGAATGATAGTTTACTGTTCGGTAGCTCACTAGAAGAAATAGTGAACAAATATTCAGTAAAAGAAGAGCTTAAATCTTCACAAATGGATTTATTTTCAGAGATTTTCCTCATTAATAATAATTAGACTCACCCCACCAACCATAGATATTCCAACAATATCATCTATAGTGTAATTTGTCATATTTCATTTAATCAATTGATCTTGCCAATCTATTAAAAAGTAGATGATCAACAAATCTGACGTCGAAAAAGGTATTTAGGAGCTTAAGCTGAGTCCTCGATAACCATTATGAGGATAACGTTGAATACGTCGATTATAATTAAAGCGTTATAAGGATTTATAAATGATAGTGGGCGGGACCTATTAAAAGATTTTCAGCCTGAGGCTTTGAGTTTGGTCACACGCTGATTATCAATAATAAAAGATATTTTCGCTTACTTCGATTGATAGGAAATGAGTAACAATGATATAAAATGAGTAATATTGAGTGTAAATGAGTAAAATGAGTATTGATGAGAAGGAAAAAGCTCGATATTAATATAGTAGGGCTGCTAATCATCTGAACAGCTAACAATATAATTCATGCTTAGTTGAAAATCAACTAATTATGTAATTTAGCTGATCGGATGGAAATGACAGGAAGAGGTTAAATGTTGAGTTTTGATGAGTTTCATTGATTCATAACTTTTCTCAACTCATCGTTTTTTCGTCAGGATTTATTGTTGAGTGTGGGAAAGGTTTGAATTATTATTTCATACTGTCGTATGTTTTGAAGTAAACATAATTTTTTCTATAGAATGTTTATTGGAGTATACGATTATCACTCTGTTCTGCTCTACCGTATCCATTGTATATACGAGGAATCGAGTGAAATCTGTTCAATTGAGGGAGATCATGTAACAAACAAATTTCGATCGTTTGTAATTTACTTAGACTTGTGAGGATCATCATATATTTGTACACCTTTACAAAACGGTGAATAGTACCTTATGCTATATGAAAATGATTGAGATTGATCTGGAAGTATATAGGGTACTTCATGAATGCGAATGTAAACCGCAGGAACCGTTATACCTCGTTATCACTCATCATATGGCACACAATATTACCTTGATCTATGAGGTATAATCCATGTTGAATTTATACTATTGATCTCCATTTAAAGAACTAAGTAGAAGACACACTATAAGTGAGTAACATATGATAAGTTGCTTAGCTTTTAAAGTAATTGGAATTGAGGTATAGTGCTTGTTTTTTTTCAAGGAATAAAATTGTTTTGGTTGGGTGGAAGATTGTTTAGGTCCGCACTCCGTACCAAAACGAACCATTCAAGTAACCAAATAGTGAACAATACCGAGGTCAACAAAACTCTTAAATGCTGTTGAAATTTGTTGAAGGAGGGAACGGTAGTTATGGTGTGAACCGAACAGAATATAGAATCCAGTAAAGGTAAGCGTGTAAATCGTAAATGATTCTGTTTTGGATGAATATAACAATTTTTCCAGAAAAAGACAATAACTAAAAACTTGAGGTATTTGAGGTTTAACGTGCTATCAGGCTTCATATCATTTATTAAAAACAGAGTTAGTTAAAATAAGTATAAAGCTTGTAATAAGGTTATAAACGTTGTCGTTAATCAATCGCTGTCAAGTTTTTCCTGTCGGCTTCCAAATGTGGTACGGTATAAATTGATATGAGGACTCACTCCTGAGCATCGTTTTGAGGTAATCGACTCACTGGAGATTCTAAGGTCGTGCTTCTCTTCGATAATTTTGATGTACATCGTGTGATTTCGGAAGGATCGCTAGAAAAAGAGGTATTATTTATATGGTCCCAATGCCATTTGCCTCATATCACTCGCTGATTAGTTGCCTCATATCACTCATTCATTGAAGTCATCATTCATCAACAAAAGATA
>KN716194.1:31085-42059 GCA_000816705.1 Dictyocaulus viviparus | reverse complement strand
AGCATTGACTTGACGAAGAGCGCATAGACCTCACATTCGAGTCACATGTACCTCACATTCCCGTTGAACAGAAATATGAATAGGCAAATCCAGCAAAAGGAATTGATCAACGCAAATTTTATTCATGCTATAGCTTATACTGGTCATATATTCCTGTACAATGCTGAGTTGTTCACAAAACTCGAGACCTCATGAGGGATTTCAGTTCACATATCACAGATGTTAAGTCTGGTACACTACTGACTGTACTATTCAGTCCACTGATTTGCCATCACTCTCTTCAAATATTTTTAGCTGATATGTTATCTGTATTGTAATATTGTTATCATTATCTTTCCTCCTTATTCTTCAGATGCTTAAAGTTATTTGGAAGGTCTCATCAATTTATCAGTAAGGGAAGAACTCTATATTCTATCAAACACATCGAGGAACATCGTGATCACGTTATTTTTCGAATATGAAGAAATTAGGCATACAAAATCATATTGAATTTCCATAAACAGAGGTCCGATTTCTGTGCGATACGTGTCCGAGTCTCGTCAAAGATCCCAAGTTTTACATTGAACTCGGAGGCGTGAGGTGTTACGAAATTTTTGCTCTGCTTATCTTACTTGATAGACAATAACAATAAAAACACAAGCATAAAAATCGTAAGCAATTAAAATTACAAAGATAGAAGCACGTTGTAGAAATATTTTATAACTAAATTTAGTAAAATCGCCCAATAGTTTTATGAGGAGGAGCGAGGGAGGGCTGTTTATTTTTATCCTATTTGTTTCGGCCTATAAATTGAGGAAGAAACAAAAATACAAGAGAATTATTTGTCCTACGATTTTCATGCTAGTCAATTTGTCCCAAATGTATAGCCCATCAAAATGTCATACATTTGTTTGATTTTTCATGGAAATTAATCAATCGAGGTAATGAAAGACAGACGTCAAAGAAGCATTCATTTTATAGATTCACCGTAAGAGTGATGAGTATAAAAACGTCTACGCTTTTGAGTTATGGCATAGTCGTGGAACTGCGGAGTTGCATATGAGTCTCATTCACTCTGAATAACCGCTTCATCTACCGAACGAACTGCCGGAAACGTTATGTGAGGTAGTGTTGATGAATATCACTAACCTTTGATAAACGTATGCTCTAACAAAGATGAGCCACTAGGAAACTTGATGCTGAACAGTACTGTACGATCGTATCTAACAGTATCGGACATGCAATGATAGGAAGAAATTATATAACCTCCGAAGTGTTCCTCAATTTCTTTCTTTGAGTTATCTGAGTCAAGTGGTATTTGATCTAATGGATTATTTTTTATGTTACACTCATCTAAATAGCATTGTTATTGTCAGCTTAATACTTTTTATTTTTGTGACATTTTAAAAGCTTAAAAGTTAATGTTACTTTACTTATTCTGTACTTTTCTAATCTATTTTGATTTTATACGTAAATATTATAGTTTTTAAAGCATATTAACTTATTTTTATAATTCAAATTCTTCACAGAATTTACGCTAACGATAAACTTGTTAAGAGATTAAAGGATTTGAAAAAAAAAATTCAGTTCATCTAATCGTCTTATCAAATCAATCAATATTTCACTCACTGATATTCTGTAGAATGATCTACTTTACAAAATTATTAGTTGATTATCTATGGTCATTCAAATGACTTAACAAAAAATGTGGCGCGTAGCGCAATGGTGCGGCGAGCCACAATTGCGCGCGGATCCGATACCGTACAAGCGAGTTCTAGTCCTAACATAGTCATACTAAGCCCGATATCACTCAGGAGTGAGTGAATTGGTGCTAGGACAATCTGAAAGGACAAGCATCATTGACTTGACAATAGAGTAATCATCTCAACTCATCGTATAGACTATTTCATTCTTCACAAACAAACACCACGAGGAGATAAATTACGTCAGTGCTTATTTGTTTATGCTTTAAGAAAAGTACATAAGACATTCTAAAAAATATGTCATTTAAAGAATCTATTAAGATTTCGTAAACAAAAATAACCTTTTAAGGATTAATCCATGACATTTTGATCCTTTCATTTATTACAACTAGTTTCTTTTTTTTCTATTACTTAAAAATATAAGAAGATTATACTATGCGGTATTTTATAAGCTGTACCTCGTAAAATGGAAAGTATATCTACTTAACAATCTTTGAAGCTTATTCATTGATATATTAGAACAATTTTGTCTCCGTGTTCCCTTAGGGCTTGTCGAGAAGCTGTTTTTCTTCAATTTTATAGTAGCTGATAGGTGTTGCAGTGAGGTTGGTCATGAGAATTGTTGATCAACCAGCCACTAGAGTAATTATTGAGATTTTTCATGTATGTAACTCGATGTCACTCTTCTGCTATAGTTCACGTATCGTGTCACATTATGCGTCCGTTAGATTGTTTCCTGTTTCATGAAAATTACACCTGAGCAAATGAATAACTAAATTTCAATATGACTTTTGACCTCTAACCTTAAGAAAATCAGCATATTTTGTGACACATTGAATCGATGTTTTTGATCATATTTCAAACCACGGAGGGTTTTTGAGGTCTTCTAAGGTCTTCGGATATTCGAGGCAATGAAAAGAACTGAACCACAAATCCTCTCTATATGCATGAATGTTGAGATATGCAAATAATTTGAGTGACGAGGTATAAATCGTTGACAATTGTTTTTTTGAAGCATCAAAAAAAAACTCTTTTATTTTTTTTCTAAATCGTTAGCATTATAACGAATTCATAACTCGCAAAATTAAGACTCGCCTCAGGATTGAGTACTTTTTCAGGATTTTTTTCTTGCTTTGTTATCGTATATGAGCAATCTAATTAGACATCTCGTTTTTTTCTTTTCTTCCATCATGAAAGGCTTTTGATTACATTTGAGGTTGATTACACTGAGGTAACTCAGTAAATAGCTATTCTTAATGCATATTTTATCTTAACATTTGATTTATTGTCGTTTTATTATAAGGTCAAATTAAGCGCATCCTCATTTTTCCTCACTCTACCTCACTTTTCCTCACTTTTTCTCACTCTTATTATAATCCTAGCATTCCGTTCAATGTTATTCTTCAAAAAAATCAAAAATTTATCTTTTATAGACGATTTTTCTTGTAAATTTTCAATTTGCTGTGTGCATTGAAATGCGTTTTTTTTTTCTTACAAAACTTTTTTTTTTCAAATAAATCATATTTTTTATTATGATTTTATTTTATTATATATAATTATCAATAATTTCATAGCCGGCATTTACAAACTCAATTGTCCGAAGAATAAGAATTCATACTATTATGATTTGTGAAAAACTTGGAAGTTGTTCCTCAAAAGTGACAAGGTCATTTACCTCCTCAGCTGTTCTATTGAATGAAATATTTTAATAAATTATTCTATTAAGCTAATAAATAATGTTGATGACGGGAAAATGTCAGCTTGTTGCTTATTTAATTCATTTATTTGATTGCATTTTTTTTTTCCCGATATAAGTATTTTCTTGAAAACATTTCTCAATAACTCCGCCTTTCAACGAATATAAACATTAAATGAGGAATTGAGTGAATTCCTTACCACATCACGTTCCTCAAAAATGACATCATTCATCGCCTATTCCATTTTGTTACTCGTATATATTTGAATATTTTGAGTAATATTGTTGACTGTTCGATGAGTTAGTTTTTTTTTTCACTCATTCTCAATGAATTGTAGTGTCATAATTGTCACTAACACGTTCATAACACTCAGTAACACTTAATCCTCATCAGTAACTCAGTATTGATTGAATGAATTCTGTAAGAAAATTGATAATGGTGACGTAGAATTTCGTTTTTTACACTCAGATATTTATTGGTTCATATAGTAGACCATTAATTATGAGGCATTATACAACGGACGACATAATTGGAATATCAGTCATGGGCGGGGTGAGTGTTTATATAAACATGTAAACATTTTGTTTACTTATAAATCCACACTTAGAGACTCTAAGATCTATGAGAAAATATCGATTGATAATTTATAAACAGTTTTTTGCTAATCAAATGTCTTACATTCACCACAATACGAATTACTTTGAAATGTGAATGAGGTTTCATATATCATTATCACACACTAAACCTCATTTCACTCATTTCGTCGATTCAATGAAAAACGTCAGAAGATTTTCCTTGTTGATCTTAAGAATGATATCGATGGACAAATCGAAGTGTCGATTATCAAATAGAACGCTTTTTCATTGTGATGAAAAATTTATAACTCCATTTGTTTTTCTAATCAAATCCGATGATTGTTATTGTTTACGAAAAACTGTGAAAGCTTGCATTCATCAACATTTCTACTGTAACTGTACGAATCGATTTCAATTCGATCTAACTGGACCTGAACTCACACGTTCGTTACCGACCTCATCTTTCTTCTGGAGAGGTCAAACTCCAAAATTTTTTTTCGATGAATATTCAACAACATATTGCTTCATCTCTAATATAAAGAGCTCATCGGATTCAGTTGTTCTTTTGTCGTCGTGATAGTGTTGATGTTGTGCTTCATCTTTTGCTTTCATCACTCCATCTGCCATAACAGCTTCTGATGCTTCGACACGTTGATGAACTGAGAGTCCACATTCACATAGAAGAAACTGATGTTTTTAAGCTCATTTTATTTGTATCATATTAGATTTCATCATGGAGGAGTTTCTCTCAGTTTATGAAACTCGTGTCTGATTTCTGTAGTGTCTTGACAAATTTGAGGATGGATGTTTTGCAAAATTCGACTCATGACGTCAATATATTTTTTTATTGTCCAGTTATTACGGACAGCTTCATTACATTGATATGCTATATAAATTTTTTTTTTCATAAGAACATTTTATTTTATTGGTTATAAAAAACCCATACGATAAAATTTAGTGCATGAGGCTTTCTCTTGTGAAGCACTTTTAATGATATTTTTTATTAAATTAAACATAAATAAGAGGTGTTGTCCTTTTAAATGAACTATGAGTGATAGAATATCATATAAAAATACATAAAAAAACACTGAGTTATTTAATTATGCTACTCACAGAAATTATTTTTATGCATATATTATACTGAGTATCAGTTCTAAAGAGTTACACTAAATGAAAGATTGATTGGAGCTTTGTGATGAAGCGGTAGGAGGACTAACAGTAGTACGCAGTCTTGAATGCTGTAGGGGTTCGAATCCGCTCTCAAGCAAACCAAACCTATCAAAACAGTTTCAAAAGAAATCATGTAAAGAAGCAACTTGAAGCTCATCTTAACCGGCAAACAGACCTGCACCAATGCTTAATAAATACAACAATAGCAGGAGGAAAATTGTGATGAGGCACACTTGTATCACATTAACAGATTTACTTGAATAATTGATTGATCGATTTTCAGAGATGAAGCTTCTTATTGATTGAATTTCAGATTGGTATTATCGGCTTAATCATCAATGGTTTGGCAATGTTGGTTATCATTAAGGGTGGAAAAATATCACATTCATTCCAACAACTCAGCTTTTCTCATTGTATTGCTAATTTCATAGCACTTACATTCTTTATTTTCTATTGTACTACAATGATTATTCTGTGAGTATTTTTAAAATTTTTCAATGTATTATTTTTTGTAATATATTACTTGATAAAAATGTTATTAGGTGGAAAAAAAGCTACCGTATAATCCACATGCATAAGCTTGCAAGGCGTGCTTAACAATAAGCAGTTACATCTTCAACGATAAATGAAAATTGATGAGGTAGACGCATTAAGACTCAAATGCTATCCTCCATCCCATCGTATACACGTACATAAAATGGTAGATGTACCGAATATTTGCGTACTTGAACGATCCACGTGTTGTACAGTTTTCAGAAACTCTCCCTCTGAGGAATTTCGCTTGAACTTGAGTAATACCATTCTCAGTTAGGCTTTCATCTAAAAAATATATATGTCGACTGTTAAATTAACCGAAACATTTGGTGATTTTATTGAAACGATTCTTCTGAAATGTTGCACTTAAACAGCGTTGAAGTGGTATGAAGCATGAGACAAAGGAGCTACCTCAGTTAACAATGTTGTTTTATAGAGGGCGATTGCTGTTAAAACGTTCTATCAATTTTTGATTGCACCTCTACCCTGTGAGGTTTATTAATGTCACTCGTTCATATAAAAAAATTAGGGAGGAAATTATTATAATGGTCGAGTCACCAACAACTGTCGGCTTACAATCGTCTTGTCTATACATGGTTGTGGTGAGGGTGATAATGTGGACAAGCGTAGGTTAGCCGTGAAATAAAGAGTTTCATAAACGATGTGTGAGCTTTCTAGACAAAAAAAAACACAAATATATTCACATTTGTGAAAATATGAGATGAGGGAATGGTGAAGCGGTGGAGGTGCCGCAGAAACACGTAAACCATAATCACATTCGCAGTCGCCGACGTGTATACCGAGGCGTTGAACACGAATACGTGGACGCATCAAAGGAGGCTGCATAAACTACAAAGATTTTTGCCTTATTTTACCTCAAGGAACTCGCTACTTCACGGCAACTTTGGTGTGAACTCTTTTAAGATGTGATCGCAAAAATGCTACTGTTTTTAAATCAAATACATGCTAGTATTTTTCTTTTTGCTTAAGATCTTGAAGAACTTGAGAAATAATCTTTAGAAACTAGAAATTGCGCTTAGTATTACTAACGTTACTTATTCGGATAAATATTAAATTTGAGGGAAATGTGATTGTGAGGTTGCGATTAGGGTACGCCGATGTCCTTCAAGCATATCGTATTAGCATAATCATCAGTTGCTTACAAACATTTTAATCCGTTTTGTTTAGAAAATCGAATTTCTCAAGTACGTCATCAGCTGGTAAGCTTATCGGTGGCTTCATGGTGGCAATTTGGGATGTAGGTGTATATTCACATGTACTTTCTTCTATAAATAGGTTAGTTTATATGATTGTCACTCATTTGGTAATGTAAAACATTAATCATAATAATAATAATTAGTCATTATAATATTAGTTATTCTAGTGGTGAGTCATAAGCCAACCGTTCAGTAGAGGCTTATTAAGCTAAAGCTCGATAGTTTAAATAATGTGCAAACGATTCAATTGATGAATAGGTTATAGGTAGAGCTTCATCCTACAATTTAAATATTACGCTTCACGGTAAATTCAACTGACAGCTTTTACATGACGAAGCCAAAGCAGAAATAGCCTGGAGGATAGGAGCAGATGTAGTACGGAAGATGACCTCATACCTTTTGTACCTCATCGTATTCTTTTGCTTATATCGTCATCTATTGATTAGATTAGAGAAACAGACAAGTAAAATATCGAAAAAAAAATGATTATTAAAAAAGTTTTTATCAGTATCACTACACACGTCTGACTGGTGATGTACAGTAGTTGTTTGGAAGAGGAGAACCTTCTATTACACTTAATTTGATTATATACACAATTAATTTTATGTTGTGGAATGATTTAATGAAGAACAAGAAGAAAAAATGAGCAAAGAAAAAAATTCGCATACAGATGAGGAAAAAAAATCAATAGATTAAGGTCAATTGAGGAAAATCAATCAACATAAGTTATTTAGTTTATTTACATTTCTTGTGATCTACTGTATTGTTAGAAACGTAATTTGAACGTAATATTTTATTCAAAAACGGTTTTTTCTTTTTCCTATTCATATAAAGCTTAATTATGCAAATTTCATTACAGATTGGTGGTCATTACATGTCCTATTAGAAGTCGTAATATGTTTAGTCAACGGAATAATCTAATAATGATCGCAATCGTTTGGTTTTTAGGTTTCGTACATTTTCTACCGTATCTTAAAAGTAAGCTTTTATTTATTTATTATTATCTGTTTTTATTATTTTCAGTTTAGTATAGTAGAACTCGTTTGTCACTCGTTGTTTTTCTCGATATTATTACTCATTTTGTTCCAAACTGACGTGACTCCATCACATATCGTTGAGGGACTTTCCGTAATTCGTATGGTTATATATTTTTATGACGTCATAAAAACATAATTGTATGAAAGCTTAGATGCAGTGCAGCTAAGTGATCACGTATTGGTAGATTGTTCAACACCATTATGCAGCATCACACTACGGTTTCATTAAGCTTTCTAGCAAACCACGTCTTCCATTCCTTTGAGATCTATGAATTGGTAGCAGAATAATCTGGCAGATCAAAGATCACTGTCTTCATAGAGGAAAATTACGACAAGCTATTATGAAAGTGCATATATGCATTAAGTATGAAGTTAATTTCTTTGCTAGACCTATGAGAATTCTCCTCAAAGTTTTGCCTATTTTCGAAGCAGCTGGAAGCTGCTCGAAAAAGCTGTTGTAAAGCTCATCTTTGAGGCAAAATCAGCGTAAGATCTAGATTTTCAGCTTATTCTAAAAGCTTTAATAATAATAATCCTATTGATCTTTTCAATAGTAGTTATATGCTGTAATGCTATTAATAATATTACTTTAATAGTATTAATCTGAATGATCCGATTTAGTGGATGAATGTTATGTGGTGTTTTTTTCGACGTCATATCTATGGACGTTCTCATCGAATACTTGTGGTTTCATTTTGGGTAAAGTACTTGATTTTGGTACCGGTGTTACGGTGTTTATCATTGTTGTCGTATGTGATGCGATAACATTATGGCGTATCAGACATACAATGATGCAGGTTAGTTGTTCATCTACAGAGCTCTTTTTCTCATAGCTTCATCGATAACGCTGATTTTCAGCTAAACGAACGACGATCACATCACGGTGAATTGAAATTATTCGCTCAATCATGTATTCAATTCAGTATATTCGTTGTTAAGCTGACAAATTTTTATTTTATTTCTGGTTATTTCGCCGTTGATCCTGTAAAATATCATTGGCCGTTATTCTTTACAACTACATTTGTATGGGAATTCACTCACTGTATTGACGGGTACTTACATTTTAAAATAAAATGATCTTTTTAACTCTACGTTTTTCCTCATGAGTTCGATTAGCCATTGCATCAAAAACGATTACTGCTTGTACATCAAATGATTTTTTTATCGTTATAGACTCATCGTTATCCTATTTCAATACAATGGTATGGCGGATAATAGAAAAGCCATTTCAAAGTCGGCTCGCATCTCCACCATGAGGGATCAATAGATATTATTCATTATATGTACTGTCTATAACTCAATAAAACTCTATTGTTATTAAACCTGTAAAGCATATCACTCATTCTTATGATGTTTAGGGCTTAACGTAGCTTATGGAAAGATTTTGTAGTGCCGTATCGTAATTGAAGAGTGATGAAGAATGCCAGGAATCCAGTCAGTAAGCTAACAACTCATCGCATATTCGTCAGCCTTACTGTTTCATAAGCGTCTAAAGAATACAAGGCCTCAGCCTCAGATTTGACTGAGCGATCTTAGTTCTAAAGTATCGTATCATATAGAATCTGCATAATATGGAAAGTGTGTTGTATACTTACACTGTTTGAATATTACCACACAACGATGCGTCGGGTTCACGGTAATTAACAGAATGAATTTGACCTACGCATGATAACGATCTGATCTTATATTATGACAAAGCATTAGTATTTCAACTACTCAAAGCAACGAATCATTAGATTGATTTGAATTTTCGGTTAGCTGAATGTTAGAGCTACTTCACTGCACAGTAGGAAAGAAGTCTGCGTTTTAGTGTTCCTAGTTGGGTTGTCAGTAAAAATTTCGTAGGCTTTTAAACAAACACCAATCAGTAAATCCTTTCGTCTTTTTCAATCTTTTCATTAGTAGATACAAATGCCATTACTGTTTGATTCAGTAGTTGCTGTTGCTGTTAGTAGTTAACTCACTAATAGAGTACTCACTCCCTCTTAAGGCTCCAAGTTTTGTGTTTGACTCACAATCATTAGGAATGCTTTTAGTAGTGTTACTATTAGTATTAAAACTGTTACTAATCGTTTTTTTTCATACAAAATACGTATTTTACATATAAAGAGCAAAGAGGTATAACGTTAAAAATTCTCTCGATCGATTTCTTCAGCGTTCACCTCGCTCCATTTGTTCACGTTTTTCTAGTCGTTTCGCCCAATGACAATCCAAGTCATAAGGTTTATCGTCCACCTAATTGAAAAACAAAAGACTAATAAACATTCCGAAACAGTAGACGAATAACATATGTTATACAAAAAAGAATAAGGTGAATTCTAAATTGTTAAGAGTATAGTTGTCTGTAGACGAACAACATTGAAAGGTCTATGGAAGCTCAATTTGTGTCGATAGTGTAGAACTGAGATAAAATTAGCTCTTTGGTGATCGTATGGGATGTGCCACACGACCTCCTCATAACATTGAGTCCGATGTGTTCAACAACTTCAGCTGACTAAAACCGACTCAAAATCGGTCTATTAACAAAAAAAAAATTCATCAAACTTACGAGATAATATTCTCCATTCGGTAGAGGTCGATTACAGGATGAGCAAGCAAAACAGCGAGGATGCCAATGACGATCCAAAGCTAACAAGCAGGTATCGACCAGAGTTTCCATGCAACCTGTTAAGATATTCTAGAACTCGTTAGCAATAAACTATCAGGCTGAGGAACGCGATAGTAGATTGGTTTCATTGATTCCGATTTTGAAAACTTCTAAGCGTAGTTTATACTTTTATATTGCAAAAATTACTTTTAATTATGTTAACCAAGCAGTTGAGGGTTAATATGGTAGTGAATAAGAGCAGAGGACAATATTCTACTCTTTTATTATTGCTTCTGTTCTAATGGCATATCGCCCGTTGATGGCGCCTCTTTACCTCACCAATAACTGACAAGCGGCACGATTCGTGACAAATGGCTACAGAAATGTAAGAACGAATAAATTATTCGTAAGGTATAACTGAACAGAGTGCATCCCTCCGACACACATAATAACATTCAAGTTTTGTTTATTAACT
>KN716194.1:10706-21152 GCA_000816705.1 Dictyocaulus viviparus | reverse complement strand
AGTTTATTAAAATGGTCTTTATATTTTTTCCTGCGAGTATCCTACCTTCCTATCGTGACTCTATAAGAATGGTTCGCGATTTTCGCACGGAAAATTAGCCAAAAAAGAATTTTTTAAGAGTTCTTTCCGCAATGATAAATATAAAGTCGCGAAGTTTCAGTTGTAAGCGTACTGGGTGATCTTCAGAAGTTTTTACTATTCTGATCTTAGAGATCTGAAAAAAATCCGTCGCGATTCCACCATATTGAATTTTGCTTAGATCATCACACGTTTGGCTCCGCCATCGGCAGTGTAGGGCGAAAAAATGATCAACTCCAATTAGGACGTCACTGGAAACGGTAATTGTGTTATCGTCCAGTAAAAGAAGTGCAGGTGAAGTATGACAAAAAAATTCTCATTAACATTCTCTATGAATACGGCTGGCAGATTGAGGGAGACTCTACCGAAGACTATGAGCTAAATATTGATGTCTCAGCTTGATCGGCTTCTAACACAAAAACTACAACGCTCAAAGGTAACTCTTCATTATCGATTTTTAACCATAACCGACAGAAAGGTGATAATAATTGAAAAATTGATAATGTACATCGTCTAAGCTGTTTACTGTAGCAACATGGTCGATAATGAGGTGCCTTACTTTGTAGTGAGTGACATATGGATTAAATGAAGCTTTCTATAGAATTTTAGCTTCGATAACGACGTCACCTTTTCTTCATAAACAGGAAAGAAGGCAGAGACACAAATGAACTGGTCAAACAATGAAAAGGATAGATAACAGATAGACGAAAAAACTGTAGAGTGAACTTTAAAAAACTGAAAGGTACTCTTGGCGGAGTGCCCCTCGGGCGATAGGAGGACGATTGCTGTTCGTGTCTAGCTTCAACCACTACATCATGGAACGGATAGAATCACAGAATCATGAAAGAAGCTTTACGTACTTTACAATGCTTGAAAAAAGTTAATCACTATGGACGACGAATGGGCAAGAAAGAAACGAACTGCGATGGCCGGTAGTACCAGTAAAGACACGTCATCCTACTCTCCAAAAAACACTCTCTCTTAGATTTAGCTGAGGTTAATACCGCTAATTTCTTTCATCCATTTTTATGTCATCGTTAATTTTTAGTTGATTTTAACTCGTTCCAGTAGAAACTGACTTCAATCATGACCAATTTGAAGCTTTTATTATTGTTATTATTAGCATAACTAATTACAATATGAATTGTAAATAATCACCGAGGCACTAACCTCATTTATAAGTCTTAAGCATTTTCCAGTATGCTGGATAATGTAATATTATATCGAATACAATGTATAATAAGAAATATTGTCATGTTACGGTAACAAAACATTAAGCATTGCTTGATTGTTCATGCATACACATCTACCACTTCAGGTGTAAACTAATAACATGCTACAAATCGATTTGAGGGAAAATCAATACCAGAGTTTTGAATTAAACGTATTTATGATCGTACGTACGAATATATCTAATGTCCTCATAGTTATCAAAGTTATGTAACTACAGTATCTGCTTCAGAAGACGATTCGTATTTCACTATAATTGACTCTGACGTCATCGTATCAGCTGCGCACTGGAGTTTCAGGCAATATTGTCATTATCATTTTAATGAGGGAAAAAAAAACAATTACCTCTGTCTCGGATTGCTCAACACTTTTCTGCTTACTCGGTGATGATATCTAAGAAGAACGAGTGTTTGCTTACAAGTTAAAACTTACATCTATCTTATTACATCTTATTTGTATCTATTCATTTTTATCTTATGTAAGTTTTTTTTACGTCGATTGACAAGTACCGTTTCAGTACTTTCGGATGATCCTGTCATCATCCTCATTTCATCCGTGATTACGATCGGTCCTTGTTTTTTTGCAAACTTTGCTGAACGTTACTTGATTAAATGAAATATAAGTGATCTTTTCAACACTGATTGCATTTATAGAATCAGTTTCAGAAGACCAAAAACCAAATTACGTTTGCGAGCAGTTCGGTTGTCGTCGATCATCCATAAATATATGACGTATGAAGCCGTTCCTATAGCAAGGATCAGAACAAACCTGAATGAGTAATAAATTTTCCTCATGTTATTGAGGAATGTTTATTTGTTGCTTAGAACTTAAACATTCTGTTTATTTTTTCTAATATGAGCTATGCTATGGTAAGATGAGGATAACCAGACTAGTCCTCTCAAGTCATTGCCAAAGATCACTTCCATTCAAACACCTCCAGTATAACGATCAAAGCTAATGAGTGACACATTTCCATAACGAGATTGAATACGTCATTGCTTGTACTATGCGATCTATTATTTCTATTCAATGAGTACTATTATGAAGGTGAACTATTGGCAGTACTATTACATTAACATTACAAATGTTAATACAATTGTAAAAGAGAAATTCACCGCTTCAACCATGTCATAGTGAGCCGCATACGATAAAAATTCCTACAACAATACACTCTACTTGTTTATTTAACAGTAACTGATTGTTTATTAATCTTTTTGTCACTATTTATCACTTGTTTTCCTCATTAGACTTACATTGATTCACATAGCATCTGACATTATGATAATCCACCTCATCATTATCAATTTGGTTCTCTATTGATACTGTTATGAAGGAAAGCTTCTGTTAAGCTAACATGTGATACTTTTCACAACATACAATATTCGCTAATACACCTTCAATCACTTGTCACTTGTGAGTGATGTTCTAGTACTTCCTCACTTTCTACGGTTTTTTTTTGCTGGATTGTTGTGTCCTAGAAAGATTAGTTTTCTTTCGTGTAGTAGAAATCAGTTGTAGATTCGTCACCAAGCTGTTACTGAAGACAGTTATTAATACTTGACGCATTGTTGTGAGGTTTTCCGTGCTGTGACTCAACTAATTTTTAACATCTATGATTCGTCTAGTTAAAATCTACTTGTAGCTGCAGGTGTTCAACTAGTCGAACATGATGGAAACCTGTTCAAAACTGATGAAGTAGTTGTTCTTCGTGTTAGTTTCGTGCATAGAAATTTGAATATAACAGCGAAAACAGTAAGGGAAAATCCTCATCGAACCAGTAGGAGTTTTTTTCTCTTTACTAGTGATTCTCTTCAACAACTCATAAATTTAGCTGCAACGAAATTATTTTAAATAACGAAAAATCTGAAAAATCGATAGGAGGTAATTTTATCCCTCGCATCTAACTCATAAGACTTCTTCTAATTATCTTATTAGGTATTTTTGTATGAATTTTTAGAATATAATTAGTGCTAGTTTTTTTTTCTATACAAAGATTTTTTTCTTTTGATTTGAAAGTTGATGAAAAGTCAGCCATAAGTAAATTAGATGACTAGCAGATATCAACAAAGTGTTAATTACACTACACTCCCTCAGGCAAAATGAGGTATGATGCTGACATGTACTGATTACTACATAAAGAAATTAGATTAAAGAAGAGATAGAGAATATTTGGAATAGAATGGAGAATATCTCCTATTCTTGCAAGAAACTTGACGTAATTTTATAGTCTTTAAGCAAACAGTTAACAATTTAAGGCTGTGTATACTTTATAACTTTGTTAAACAAAATAAAATACAATAATAAAGCATAAACGAAGTACAATAGGTAATACAGTATGCCTACAAACATGAAAGATCATCGTTTTTAAGCTTTAAAGTTGCCAGTGATTTCACGTTCGATGGTCCACGGATCCTTGGCGACAGGTATATACTGATCTTGTGTTGTAAAGCATTTTTGACTCTGTTTAAGAAAAAAAAAGAGTTAAACGATAAGGAAAATGGAGGCAAAAACTATGTCAGAAAACGAGCATGTGATGAAAGAAGGGCGCAGCAGCCATGGTAATCGATACGCATGTATTGCATATGAGCAAAAGTATGTATCAAATCGTTAGTAAACTCTTAAAGTCCTATTAATGCTAGAGATGACAATTTGAATATGATCTCGACGAGACAATTATTGGATTGTTTAGCGCAATTGGTAAATCAACAACAGGTTGATCGTTTTCTTAGTCTGATCAATACCTATACTTTATATTACTCTAATAATTTATTCAGTAATCAAGCTAAATGCTAGTGGAAGAACTGTACTCACTTGTTTTGCCTCTCCATGACAAACAATTCGGTATGCCGATTTTTTTGAACTGCATGATCGAATACGACGTCGTTCACCTCCGACACAAGGTGTCCAATCACTCCATGCACTCCATTCACCAAAAACAATACCTAGACGAGTAAAACAAAACTCTTGAGGCAAATAACATTACCGCGTAGGAATTCAAAGAAATACGATAGTTTCTGAAGAGGGAAACGCACGCGTCAATCAAATTACGATCAACAGTTTTTTTTTTGGGTACAAAAGAAAACTGAGGTTGAACAAGCTAGGGAGCTAGCTAGGATGATCAAGGGTAATAGGTGGGCTATGCCTGTTATGCCGAAAAAAAAAAGACGAAACGAGATCAATGAAGGAAACTCACGATGAAGAGATAAGAAATCGGCTACAGATTCAGATTCGGGCTTAGAATCATCGCCATTGAAAGAATCCTTTATGAATGCTTCAGTGAGTTGATTTTGACTCTGTACAGATTTTACTCCTTCAGCTCGATGATTTAGTTCTTGTAGATGTTCTTCTATAAGGCATTTTGTGCTTCAACTGATTCATAAAGTGCCTCAGTTATTTGTTAACATTACAAAAAACTAGCCTCATTAATATTAGCTTAAAAAACATTATACTGAAAATTAACTGACGTTAATGAACTGTTTGCTTAAATCTTTATGGTTCTTAATTTTAATATGAATAAAAAAATTTGAAGAGTTCAATCATCATTATTGATTGATTTACCTTTAGCTATTGATGCGGTATGAAGAGGATGATATTGTTCGATGAGGTCAAATCTTGTACGATCGTATGGCCCAACATCGAACGACTAGAAGAGAAATTATAATCTCAACTGAAAAATTACTACAAATTTTCCTCACTTTCCTTATATTTTTATTTTTTGAATTGTTTTTGTAAAAAATATTTAACGAGTCATTCCAAAAGATTCTTGTAAAAAAATCAACGCTAAACAATTTCCTGAGTGATAAACACTCATAAATTAGTGAATAAACATTCGATGAGTAGTGATTTTTCCATAATGTATTATTTTTCTAGCCATTTCGTTTTTCTCACTATTGTTCCTCACTTTGAGGATAGTTAAATTGTGTACTGAAATTCTGTTTTTTAACTCATTTAATACTGAAACCTAACTCGAAATGAATGAGCTAATCAATAAGTAAATCCATCTCAACTGGGGACTGTTATACTGGACATATTTAGATTCACGACATTTGCCTCTTTTGTTTTATCACATTTTTCCTCTCATAAAAAAAAGCTTCCCTACACGTTTGAGTTAGCCGCAAAACTCGGTCTCTGAGGCGTAACTTTATTAATCCTGCATGAGACTCCGAGTATTTTAGCTAACTCTGAGACTTCGGATATTGCTATCATGCTCTTATCACCTACTATAGTTGATGAATAATAAGATATATTGATTACATCATGATCTCCAATAATAAACAACAAATGATAAACAGAATCCAGAAAACATACTACATAACTCTATCTGCTTATACATTCAGTATATCTACAGTACCAAATGAGCCATCTTGAGTACTTTAGCGTTTTATATTTTCGTTTTATGGCTGCTTGAGAATTATAGGCGAGAAGCTCTTTTCGTCCTATTGATTTTATATTTGATCTACTTACGGTATAAAATTCACAACAGATGCTCATTTTATAAAGAAAAAACAGTGACTTACCTTGGATGTATCGGTTTCGATTCGTATATGAACTGGTGAGTTTTGTGGAGCTGAAATTATAATAAAAACGTTGGTAATCGATAAAAACTTTGTTTACAAACAGTTTCTCAAAACATACGATCAATATTTTCAACAGAATATTTTCAAAAAACTCCATTCTGTAATTTGAAACCTTATACGAATTAGTCAACCGCTCTTGAAATTTTTCCTTCCTCGCTCGGATTGGTCCGTAGAAAAAAATGGAAGAAAATAATGATTTTTGACAGAGCCGTTGTGCTTTTTTACCTCATCCAAAACAAATTTATAAGACAGTTTTTATATTAGTAATTCACGTGCTATCGATTTTCATGGAGTGAATGATACCTCAATTCAGAGCTTTTAGCTTCTATACGTTCGTAGAAAAAAAAACGACTTATGAGGAATTATCTAAATCCCCTTAAATAAGGTTAGATTTTTCCTATTGTCAGACAGAACTACGTAATGTGTAGTATAGTCGTTAGGATGGCATAGCAGAATTCTGCGCGGATGCGAGTTCGACTCCCAGCTGAGGGTTGTGGTTTTGTGACAGACTCAACCTTGTCTTATATTATAATTGGTCAAAAAATAAACTGAAAACTTGAGAAACTGTTAGTTTTTAGTCGGTCCTATTGAATTTTGTTCAATTATTTAATAATAAAGGTGAGACAATCTCCGTTGACTTTGATAATACTAAAATTTTATCGATCAGAAGATCAAACGATTTGCTCGTTGTTTATGTGATGTTGTGTGTAACCGAACCGTTTCGCATCATTTAAAACATGCATTAATAATTAATAGTAGTCTGTAAATGGTTTTACGGGATATTTTAAACGCTAAAGCTTCTTCTTCTTCGTTTCTGTCTAATTAATTATTCATCCATCATAATAGTGAGGAAAAAAATTCACACTCACTGACAATTCTATCATTACAGTTTTCTTGAGTTCTTCGTTTAAAACTAATTAAGAAATCACATTATCATAAATGTTAACTAACGAGATAATCGAAGTTGTTAGCTGTTATTTTTATTATTGTTTGTGTAACGAAAACGAAAAACATAATTAGAATAGGAAGAATTGTAAAAACTATTCACGATTGATTGATTGATTTTAGTAGATCAAACATTCCTTTGAAGACTTTTTCTATTCTGTCTGTGTTGACTTTTTTAAAAGTCTTATTCTATCCAAATAAGAAATTATATGCTATCGGATGTGCAGCGCTTTTTCATTCGTTCGTCCATGAGGTATGCGCAGTACTAGGGAATTTCCGTTTGTTTACCTCATCCGGAAAATTGAGGCCATTTGAATCCGCACAAAAAATATTTGCAACTCCACAGATTTTCGTTATGGAAGCAATTTCCTGTGGATAACAATAACTTTCTTTCTGAGGAACAACAAATAATGATCAATTGCACTTGCTCTCATAGGTGAGGGATAAAAAAGGAATGAGGCAACCTTTAAACTTGTCTCTTTTAAATTACCTCAGAAACACCGCAGTTTTTTAATACGACTAAAAAGCCGGCAAATAGTCAAATTCAATACAAACATTGAGAGTAAAAAAAATCAAGCTTGCTCATAATTAGCGATGTAATCATTTTGATGGTACCTCCTAGAGGCAAAGATTTAGAAAAAAATTCAAGCTTAATTGACTGAGGTAAAATTAAGAACAGGCTGATTAGGTAAACTAGTTACCAATGTGGTTCTTCCTTTTTCCTCTGAATGAGGGAAACTTTATAGTTTCAGTGAACGGATACTCATTATGAGTGTCAATAATATAATTGAATAATAATGATGAGAGAAAAAAAAGGATTTTAGACAATTGCATTGAATCCATAGATAGGCTGGTGCTCAAACCTCTGATTTATTTTCTAACAGTAACACTTTTTTGACGGTAAAATCCCTCAGGGGTAAACGCTACCAGAATGATCTCGATGGTAAGGTGGAATTGCCTTAGGTTGTATCAGTCACCTCAAGTTATTGTGCAGAGGACAGCTTCATTCAAACACTTCCACGATATCATAAAGGAGAGGGATATAAGGTGGATTTTTTTTCTGAGGAAATAAATTACTCCACCTTTTATCTTTATTCTGAAGCCTCAAATTACAAGGGCTATGAAAAAGTTGAATAAATTCTTCTAAGAAATTATTTTAAGATGAATCTTTATATTTAGTATAATTAGGTTCAAATCAAATATGATTTTTTACGTCTACAGAAAAATGAGAATGACTAAGAATTACTTAATAAATACTCCTACAGTCTTCATAAAATGAGGTTAGTAAAAAAATCGAGCAGTTCATCTAACGATCTCTGTCGATCACTTGCTGAACCTTCCTGCAGATTCAGCGTGAGGTTCTGAGTTCACATTTGAGGCAGGAAATCATTTTGTTCGCATAAAAATTTACATTGCTATTGAATTAAAAATCATACAATTGTAAAATAATATTTTTTTTCGGAAGCATGAGGAACATATCATAAGCTTTGGTGTTCATCAATGTCTGTAGAATTGCCTTGCGTGTTCGTCTTCACTTCTATACGGTGGAGTCGGTTCAGTTGGTTGGTACTACCCGGGTGCTAAGTTATCGACTGCGAAGAAATGGAGGGCTTGGTAAGGACTGAGGCGGATGCGAACTTTTCTGCTTCCGTATCGCGGCAGTACCTCCTTATCAACTCGCTTAAAAAGCAAACCTCCATATTTATCTGTATAATAAAAAAAACAAAGAGTTTTCTTTGAAAAATATATAAGCTTCGTAAGAAAATAGATGCCGAAAATTCTACGGAGGCTTTTGAACCTCTTCCAATTATTTTATTAGAGCAATAGAATAAATAATTCTATTCAGATATTTTTCTTGTTGATATTTATGGAAATTTTTTTTTTCATAATACATCTTAATGAATAATACATGATGTGCATTCAATAAACAAAATATTCAAAAATCTTCATCATCAAAACAATATTTCTAGTATAGTTTTATCGATTCATTTTCCTATTGAGGTATTTTTTTAACTCATTCATTAGTAGAGGAGGAATTAGTCTTTTTTTTTTTCGATAAGATCTTTTATGAATGTAATTACAATTTTAAGACGAATGAAAATTATAAGCACATAAAAAAACCTCTTATAGATCACAAACCAGAAAGAAAAAAATCTTCATAGTTAATAATTTTTTCGATGACAAGAAAATCGCGAGGTAAAAATCTTGAAAATCAGAAAGAAGCGCGTTTTAAAAACGTCTTTTCAAAGTTACTAACTCATTTTCACTCCTTTCAATATTTTAATCATTTTGAAAGTTCGCATATAAAATGCTTAAGATTATGCTTTATTTGAATTTAGAGAATTTTGTTTCTATAAGAAATATTATTGGGCCCTCATTTGAAATTCCATTAAGCTTAGTAATGAGTTTGTTAAGAAGATTTCTCGCATTCACTCACCTCCATGATGTCACGTTGAACTCAAATGCGTAGGGGCGTCCCTTGGCAACAAGGATTGATCAACACCAAAGCTTATCTAATCTTATCTTAGAATAGTGGTTTGAAATAAAGGTGCAATTCAGTCCAAATGATCTAGTGCAATACAACGTAGCTGAGTTACAAAAATAGTGACCTCAATTGCGACTCAAACGACATATCGTAGGCTCACGAGTTAATGTGTCACTGATCTTTTGCTAGTCATTTGATCACTGATAAATCTTTTGAGTTGATAAAAAACATAAAGTTAAAAATCGATTTAAAAAGCTGTAATGCTTTTCCTTGATAATTGTGAGTTATAAGAGAGTTCATGTGAAAAAATTAAGCTTTTCCCCATTTAGAGGCCACATTAAGCCTTAATGGAAATTTTAATCAGAGTAACATTATTGACTAATGATTTTCATATAATATGAGGTATAAAATTGAGTACGGCAGATGAGTACGAATTAAAAAAGGAAAAGCTGAGTTTTTTATGAACGTTTTTAATTTAAACTCGTTTTTCTGTTGATATCGTCGATAAATTTATATAAGATTTCAAGAAAACAGAAGATATTCTTTCTGAGTTACAAAAAAAAAATCGAACAATCACTCAATGAGGCTAATCGATTTTGATTTCGTATTAATCAGCTTTTCATTTTATTCTTTTAAAAATCATATGATCACAAAAAGAAAGAATTTGTTGACTTTCTGAGGTCACTATAATCTCATATAAAAATAGTCTTTTTTTTGTTAAAACCAAAAAAAAAATCTTCAAGCCGTTCTTGTAATTATGCGGCTTATATGTAAATTAATTGATTTCATCATTATGTTGCCTCATTATGACTCTATAGAAACTCAAACTCGATTTTTATAACGCTCATGAATCGAACAATTTTCTGATGGATTTGGCTGAATTACAAGAAATTTGAGTAAACAAAATATTCATTTAGCTGCAATGAAGCTTTCCATATATGAATAATTTTGAGTACAGTTTCAAAATACGTCGGATAGTTTCTATCACTTTTGAATGAAGCTTAACCTTGAAGCTTCAATCGATTTTTTATGAATAATTTACATCACGTATTTTTTATATGTTGACGCACTTCTAAAAAAAGTAATTGCAGCAATATTATTAATAGTAATAATAATATTAACATTCATAAT
>KN716193.1:447414-460775 GCA_000816705.1 Dictyocaulus viviparus | reverse complement strand
ATAGAATAGTACTTATCTAGAAGCAAAAACAAACAAAAACATTGGGAGGGAAAGAAATCTCAATTAAAATAGCGTCAGAATGATGACATTGTGAACTACAACACTAAACTTGTTGAAAAGAATAAAAATAAACTATCGCATTAATTCCAAAATTCTCTGCTCAGTTCAAATACACAACACGTTTTATACAACAAATTCAATTTATCACTACATAAGATTACCGAACATAGTTTACGACACTACCATGATATCCGTTGATTTTTTTCCTTTTAGCTATACTAGGCGACTTGTATGCCTTGCCTTCACTGGTACTAACATAGAATGATTTTCCTTTTTCTTACAAGCGTCGCCCTATGTTGATAGTCTCCGTCAGGCATAGAAGCGTACGTGAATTTCAGCTGCACAGTCCAGAATTCGCAAATATCTACAAAAGTACTATGAAGTTAAACATCATGTAAGCGTATGTGAAAAGTAAAAATACTGACACAAACATACTTCCCAATAGTTCTACAGGTTGTAAATTCAATATACCTGACAAGTTGTCCACTTCAAAAGTTGTTGTTTGAAATTTCATCATTCATCTCATGCAACATTTTCTAGTTGGCTGTATTGTCCTGAGTTACTAGAAATGAAAAAACTTGTCAGATTACATAGTTATACTGAACTTGAATCACAATAAAAAGTAAGGTATTTGAGTGAATTATTTTATAAAATCTTTCCTACTTTATCAAGAACATTGCATAGTTCTTAACAAAATAGCAAGCATTTTTTCGGATCACCGCACAAAGACTATGAACAAGTTAGATCAAACAGTTATATTTCCCCAATTTTTATGAGGCTCTGGAGAAGGCGAAATTCATCACAACGCGATTTCTCTAAGATGAATGTCCCGTGAACAATACATATCTATAGATTTTTCTCATGAAAAGATCATCAGTAAAATTTCAAGACTACTTGATACGTTAATTAGTGAAAATAAAATATAGCGTAGCTAAACTACATTTAGATCAAAGATTTATGCAGTTGATCTGAAAATCAACTCTTTGATTAATTGTGGTAGATTGACCAATATCAAGCATTCACATAACTATTCATCCGTACGTGGATGGCACATTTGTACGTATGTAGACTGTACCTTGAACGTCAGATCGTCCAAAAGAGCACATTTAAGCAACTATAAAGTATATGAAAGCGTTCGAAGTCGCTCAAATAAGTAAGCAAACCGTCCACGTTCTAGAATAGAGGAATAAAGTCACAATCAACAGCTCAGCTGAATAGTCAACCTTCATGCAAAATTAATACAATAAAGCAAAGCTTGGACCTCATCGGGTAGATCAAAAACGATAAAGTATTGAGCAATGAAGGTGTAGATTGACGACCTGTGAAAGGATAAAACACATGAAAATTAACAGCAGAATCGATAACAGAGGAGTTCCTGATACAATAAAGGGAGATCAAATAAGACGTCATTGGATTGACCAATGGCATAAGTAGAACAGCTTTTAATTGTTCTTTGTAATAGCGGGGGAAAACTGTTCCTAGTCACATTCGATATTAGTGATGTCGATGGCAATGATTTTACTTGCTAGCTCAAAGTTCGCCATCGAGTTCTTCCCACAACTAAATCCATATCTGAATTCTTAGAGCGAACGGGTACAGTTGTAATTATTGGTTGGAGCACTGACATTACAGTGTATACGATGAAGGATGACGGATATAATAAATATGACAGCACAAAAAAAATTGGAAACCCACATGAAATTAGAATAATTGTGCGTGTTTGCGTAAAAAATGTCAACATAACGGGGTTACAAAACTGCAGCAGTCCACCTATTCATAAATTTTAATGCCATACTTGATTATGTATGTTAGAAATTACTGATACGACTTAATAATCTTGTGTGAAAATCCGACTTTCTCATCATACTTTAGCAAAATGCAAAGTACTTGGAAACTTTCACAAAATACTCGTACTCAATGCACTTAATGTTGCTATATTCAACAAAAAATGGGAGTCATATATCCAACTATCTTTTTCTTTTCGACTGCAAATCAGTTAATGATGTGACATAATATGCAATATTGTTGTAATAGTATGATACACTAGTACTGTGGTATTTATTATCAGGCTGAATTATCAGCTATCTGACTATATGGATTGTAACGCTTTGCTTCGAATGACAAAGCCCTTACAAATATTCAGCTTGGATGTCTCCTTCCTAAAATTATAAAAAGAAACAAGTTCTATTCCATTCCTGACAAATCACGATGTTAAAAAGAACCCTGGCCGGGAGTTACTATGGCATCCATGGATGTTACGTGTGTAAAAATACGTGGCAACGTTCTCTGATAGGGTATAAGATAAATGGCAAGGTTCGTTGATGAAGTCTAAAATGAATTCTCATACATGTGCAATCTACCCATGATTTTTTCCTTGGATATTGTCATTGTATTGTATTACCGAAATCCACACTTAATTATTATTGTTCTGCTGTTATATTGTTTTGAAGGTTTGATTTCCAAATTTATTGTACGTACGTGCTGTGACTACTGCAACGTCTCGCAATATTATAATATTTTACCTTTATACTTACATAAAAATAACAGCCACTAAAGAACGGAGAATCCAGAAAGTAGATCATACTTATTGAAATTCCATACTTCAAGCACATAAAACATATAAAAATTACATTATCCGAGACATATCTCTCTTTCCTATCTCACCTTTTCAATTCGTACTTTTCTACTCGCTCATTGTTACGAAATAAGATATTCTACTTACGTAAATTTTTTAAAACTACTTATGCTAACATTTCTCATGCAATATTAATGTGAATGTTTAACCTTCCATACTCGATGCTCTTGCAATACAGACTTTAGTACTAGGGACCTTTACGTTACTAGCGTAATTCTGTCAACATTTCTCAAATAAAAACAAAACTAATTCTTATGCACTAGCAACATATAATTATTAACTTGCAACAAAACTTAACTTCATTCTTTTTTATTTGCGATCCCGGAAAATCACGAAGAATATTATTACGCTGTTACTCCACGGTTTCCGAGATAGTTTCATGCCGAAACAGTATAGCACATGTATCTTCTGATAGCATACAAACCAAATGTCCAAAAAACTACCATCATTTACATTTGGAATGCGAAATGACACATGACCACAGATTCTTCTTCAACGAAGAACCACGAAAGCTGCGTTTTTGTGAGACGAAGGTGAACATATACCAAAACCTCTTGTAATTATTGCCACTTCTAGCTTACAATGATCTTTTACAGCCTGGCCGGAATACTTTTCCACTTTCCCCAATTCAAGTGAAATCATGCAGTGATTCATAGAAAAACATATCGCACTGGCGAATCAGTTGAGACCCATTAATCAGAATAACAAGCGAAATTGGTAGCTTGGTCAGAATACTGATGAAATTTAGGTGGACTACTTCCCGTTAGTGAAACCATTTTATACAGTACTCAACTTGTTTTTCAAGAATACCTCACCAGTTTTCCAGCAATTCACAATATAAAACCCTATTCCGTTTGTGAAATTATTCTGCACAATATCCATGCTTGCTTACAAGAATGACCTATTTTTCGGCAATTCACAATATTAATCAGTACTCATTACACTAATCGTAGTAAACATGGCGTCCCACTTCCCTAGCTGTGATTCACATATCAAAAACACTACGAAGAGAACCCAACTTTAACGAATCGCAATTAACTTACATTTGAAACGGAAGAGAAAAGTGTTTTGTGCAGTGCTGCGAACAAGTATTAATAATCTTAATAATGCCATTTAATACTGCATTCAATGTTACTAGGTTGTCATTATCGTCTATGACTTCCCCAGTGCCACATCCAATAATAACTACATCCGAATGATAACCCATCCAAAACAAAACAGGTGTAATTAAATACCTTAAAAAATGACTGGAAATGAAGGTGTACGTTGAATAAAGATGAGCGCTTGACAATCGCAACGTTCCAATATAAACTGGGTCTTTTACCGAGGTGATAAGGCAATATATCTTTTACAACCACAGATTTCACAAAAAAAAGAAATAAAAAGCAAAATATAATATCGATTTCAAAAAACGAGATATCGCATGTGAAGATTGCCTAGAATAACTGTGATGACAAGGGCGGAAGAAATTATGGAGATGCTTTCAGTGAGTAATCGTCGTAATGATGACCGTCATGTTGTCGCAACCAGTACCATCACCAGCAGTTGTTGGCGCCAAACAGTGATCGCAAAGCTGAAAATAGAAGAATACCAACTCCTAGAAAGCAAAATACTTTAGACGTTTACCACAATATGTAGTTTCACGTTGTCACAAGTGACATCTAGTACGTGCCATTTAAACATAAAAAATTAAAAACAGAGAAGTAGTGTTACTTCTAGAATGCATAGCATCATTAAGAACAAAAAAAAGACAAAATTTTTATGGAAACATCGTGAACTGCTTAGCCATGAATTTGCGTGGTGCAACCAAAAATTGCGAATAAAAAGAAACGCAAACTAGAGATGGCTTTTTATTCACTCTTAGACTTAGTTCAATAGATGTCACTTCTTAATAATGCGGTGACCATTTAGGTCGTTAACTCGGTATTTACATAACGACATTCGTTTTTCGTGAAGCGTGAATTCATACCCACGCAAACTGTTCACTGAATGTTTGGTCGACTAAAAGCACACATTCTAACGACTATTTGGAGTTGCCAATTGCTTCGGAGTCGCTTCAAATAAGTCAGTAGTCAAAATATTTATTCAATCTTGTTAACTTTAGAAGCAATTGGCCTCATAAATTCGATTTCCATCCCATAAGGGCACATTGGATAAAATAGCCAAGAATAAACCGCTGGAATCTGAGAGACTGCCCTAAGTGTAGAAGTAGAATAACAATCTGCACCTACAATGGCATGAACGCTAAGCTACTAACCGTTGTTTTTGGTAACAAAAAAAGCTGTTCCTAGCCTGATTCCATATAAGAGATATTGATAAATTTACTCGTCAATTCGGAACTCGTAAGGTAAATTAAATTCTTCGAGAAACTAACAATTCGTATTAGAAATTAAAGAATAACTGTACAGCGTAACGAAAATCGGAAAATAATACCTATGACGATAAAGTCAACAAACCTCTGAAGAAATATCTACACATGATTTCCCAAGCTTCAGCCGTTCGCGAACGAAATCGATAACTTGCTGAGAATTAAGTGAATTCCTGAAACCGATAATATATCCTACGCACTTACATATAATCTATGAAAGTTATTTGAAAAAAACAGCCATTTATGCAACTAAACTTTTGACCTAAGAACTAGAAATGACAAAGGTAAATTTTTAAACTGATTTTTATCACAATAATTTTGAATAAGCAGCAGAATTTTAGTTCCAAAAGTAAAAAGATGTGAGAAATTCAGCCGATTGTGGTTTCTTTCCCAACTGTCAAAAAACCATAATACATCAACGATAACCAGCTGGTAAGTAATTCCAGCCCTTAGTATATAAGTCGTTATTCCTCATCTTTAATTTAGGAATTATGAAACTCAAAGAGGGAAATTAGGAAATATGAACTACAGTTTAGAAAAAACATGCCATGATTATGCTGAAATATGTCGATAATAACACCTTTATTCAACACAATCGTCCAGTAATTCTGGTTGCCATTTCATAGGAATTAAAAGTTTGCGACAAAAATAGTGTATCATAAAGAGTTAAATTCTGAATTCATCAAACTATTGGCAAGGAATTTTGCATTATATCGTGTGTAGCACTATATCAGCATTATTTAACGTTAAAAATCACTGCACTACTTTGATATAGCGGAAATAAATGTAATTTCATGGATGACGAAATGCGATGAAAAAAATGGGTCGTAATACACTTATATTATAGGACCAATCACGTAGGCATTATCTAAAAATTGTGTAAACGAATTAGACCATTCACTTCAATGAAAACTCTCATCGTGGAGACTCATGCTTCATACGCAAATTAATAAGCAAGAGAAGACAGATTTTAAATTCGCGTCACTTCAAGGGCGTGCTTCTGACTTGTCACTTACACCATGTTTCCACCTATAAAATCATCTCTAACAAATGATTTATAACCAAGGTGATACAGACCCTCGATGTCTGAAAGGAATGCTGCATTTTTCGCCGTCATTTTTTTTTCAAAAAACAGCCTCTATAGAGGTACAGTTCGTATCCGCTATTTCTTTAAATAAGAAAAAAAGGAAAAAGATGGATTTGTAAAAATAAATTCTCAAAATTACTTTTAAAGTAGTAGACATATTTGTAGCGGGTGCAATAAAATGAGCTTATTTTGCGGACTTGCGAAAAAGTACACACCAAATTCCATCGCAGGCGACGACAAGAAATTCGTCATCAGGTTGTAATGGCTCCACTTTTACATCCGGTAGTGCACTGCAAAAATTAAGTAGTATTTTGAGCATTTATTGAGCTAGGAGCGTTTGTACCCACGTAATCATTTGATCTCGTAATGGTAATCCAAGATTTTTTTTGTAACTATGATCACCAAAAGCGCGTGACAAATTCAATCCTCCGTTTACTCTGCAATTTCAAAAATAAGACATTATAAGATATTTAAGAACAAGCAAAGGTACCGTCCATCTTCATTAACAAATCCACCAGCGTTTACAATACGCGTCTTTTCAATATCGTCTTCTGGCTTGTGATCGATCGAAAGATCAACCGCCGTACCACCTCGACAGAGTACTGCTCTTGAATCACCAGCATTAGCAACAACAATCTATAAGAAAATCCATCAATTTCTGTTTTCGAATAAGACTTCGATGGAAAAATTCGATATTCAAAAGCTAGTCATATAGTGAACTCTAGGTAAATAATTCGCTAAATACCTGAATCTGGCTTCTATAAGTAATTTATTAGTTTTGAATGCAATATTAACAATCACAAATCATAACTGACAGGAATTGCTAGAACCAATATTTAGAAAACTGCTCGTAAACTCTAACGACTGCGAAAATTGTTCAAATATAGTATTGCCACTTTGACAAACCCTTTGTTTATTCATGAGACATACACAAGCCGTAGTACCAGAATCTTCTCCGGGAGTTTCCAATCCACCAGGGATATCCACTTCCTATATAAAAGCAACTGAACAGTTCAAATGACTCAAACACATCGATGATTACGTAGAAATTGGAATTTCAAGAAAAGTAATCATAAATATACCTCACAGTCGTCATCCGACTCTGCATCGTCTTCATCATCACAGTCCTCATCTTCCGCTTCGACGTCTGCTTCAGTAAAATCAGAATCATCTTCAGAATCTTCTTCGTCACTTAAATAAATGTAGATATAGACGTTATAAAACTGAGAAACAACACGAAATTAATTGATCAAATAGTAAGAATTTGCCTTCAAAAATAACGTTATCACGTAATCTACACAGAAGTCCATCAATTTCATGATTTTTTGGAATAATTCCAGAATTCATAAACAATGAGTTAGCATGAGTGTAGCAGAATAGGTATTAGTCTTATATAAAAAAATTAAGCGTACAAAAAGTGATCCGATACGTCTAAAAATTTGTTTTCAGATAGGCGATGAACGAGTTTCTCAAGTAAAAAGTTTATTGAAGCGTATTGGGAGAAGTTCTTCTTGATCAAAATATATAAAGAAGTATTTTTGTCTCATCATTAAATTCACTGCCTTTCTACTATCAATGGCAATGAGTGAAGATGATGAAATCACTTTGTGTTTCTTTGCTTGAAAGTCTGCAAAACTTGCATGACAATCAATATTGCAGAGAAACCACAGCAAATAATAGAGTTAGTAGGCATGAAAAACATTGACCAACCATACGAAATAGGCAAATAATTCACGACCTGCTAATGCAAAAAAAGTAGGAGCTTTTCGTCACTAAATTACAAACAAAACAATCACGAAAATAATTTCAAAATTTGATACAGCGATATCACTTGAAACAATAATCATCAAATAATAACGAAACCCGAGCAAGTGGTACACCTTCAAAACATGTAATAGAACTCAACACCTACGAGATCCCATCATCAGACAATTCTTTTTTTTCAAGGTTTGTGGGCACTTTTTTTTGTTTTGTTTTGATCACTGCTGTTGTCATTTCAGTCTCGTTAGGCTTTCGCCCATCTACTAATCCTTCATAAATTGGTGAGTTTTTTACAATGCTGAAATGAAATTCAATTGAAGAACAGGAATAACACCAAGATAATACATATCATAGAATAGATTAGAAACCAAATAAACGTGCAAGCTACTTAATTCTTTGTTTATCTTAGTTAAAGCAATTGACCACATAATTTGAATAAGATACCGCTCACTTTGCAATAGAAGCTTCACCAATAGCTTCTTCTGCAGTGGTCGGGTCAATATTTTCTGTGAAGTCCGCATGATTATCATGATTATTTTCATCAGACTGCGTAATCAATTTGTTCAAGAGATTTCCTTAACTATTTGTAACCAGTTTCTCAAATAAAAAACTATTTGAAAAATAAATTTCCAACTGTGAAACAGTACACAAGCAATTTGCACAACATAGCTACGAACTGGACGAGAAAATTGAGAAGAAAACTGAGAATCTGCAAACCGTTTCCCTCCGTCTTTGCACGTTTTGCGGGCTCTTCCGTAGGCGATTGTTGGCTTTGGCGTTTACCTTTAGTAGACCTATCTTCACCACAACCTCTTTCATTATTGCAGCACTATGACAAAAACTTACTACTATACAATAGAACAAACCACACAAGATTCAAATAAAACAGCTCGAATACCTTAATAGATGTCTTTGACCTCGGAGGATTTCTTCCTACAATATATCCTTGCCTATAAAATCTGAAAGAAAAATTTAAATATTCGTGGACAAAAGTAATTATGATTTTAATGAAAAGCAGAATTGAATTAACAACATAACTAAAAATGACTTCAAACCAATGCAAAATTTTCAGCACAAAACAAAAAAAATGCCCAAGAAACCTGTCTACTAAAGGGAGAAACCAAGGACCGAAAATCTTGTATAAATTGCATTTGTTACAAAGTATACTACTCATTTATTAACGGTCCTGTGCATCACTGATCAACTTGCGACATTACTCTATCCAGGCAATTATTAAACTGACCTTGACAGAATTTCCTCCAATGGAATTGAACTCTCATCTATTGTTTGTATTCTATCATACTCATCTGAGCTATTGTCACCATCCTCATCTCGTTCGGGATATCCATCTCTGTCATGAGCCATTCTCTAAATACCACCAAGAATGCTTTTAGAAAAAAATTGACGAGAATTTCCTTGAAATACTTGAATATGAAAAAGTACCTTTAGTTGCTTCATAACTTCTTCTGAACGTAAAACATCGTCAAATTCAACAAATATTTGTTGCAAAGAAGCAACGAAATCGTCATTCGCCCAAAATTGCCTGTAGTTAATATAAGGGTAGTGGCCGTCAGATAGCCAATGAAAAATATTGTTGACGGTTTTTGTGATACAGGGGAACATTCTCCAATGATTCTTCAAGATCATACATAAACATAAGCAATGAGGTCACACTATAATATATTCTATGAAACTGCATACTACGCATAATGCATATTGAAAGTTATATTCATGAAAAGTTTTTTGACAAACCACCCTCAAAAAAAAGGTCTAAATATACATTATTTAAATTAACTGCGCACCGCTACAGGTCTTCTCATTGTGGGATAGAAAGTTCTTACATGAAAAAAGAAAACAAGGATCAATCCTTAATAAATTGGTCATTACTTATGAAGATTTGCATTAGCTCTACGCTAGAAAAACAGATTATCTTCCATATTACTCTTCTGCATCGTATCACGCTTTAAAAAACATTTAGAAACCGAAGTGGTAATTCCCACCAACAATGAAGGACAGATTGCCTTTTTTGCTTCCACATACTTTATATATTGTGCATTTTGCATAAATCATCAGAGGCAATATTTGACCCATATTTGGCATAGCACTACATCAACAAGTTCTTCGATTTTCGATTTTTGCGAAAAAAATATAGCCTAGTTCGGCATGGAACTAAAGAAACTGGAAGATTTCTGGTAGCTAAAAGTGGAAATAGTGTTGTATAAGTAGCAGTGATAACTGTCGAACGACTAGCCTTCGTGGTTTGTTATTCATTGTGAAGAAATCAGAAAAAATGAATTCAAATTTGCCTTCTCGAAAACAAGACCTGGCCGAATGTGATTTGAAAGTTTGTCAACAAATAAAGGCGTTCTACTACAAAACACTTTGCGAAAAACCTCATAACATTCATAACCACGAATCTTGCAGCAGTGCGTCAAAACATCCTTTATATACTAAGCGGAATAACAAGAATCAGTGTACATGAAAAAATTCAAAATTTTTAATTAATTTGGCAGTGTGATACATAAATAGATTGCCTTTTCAGTAAAAGTTGATAGAAACAACACATTATATTTCATCTAATATTTGATTACATTATTAATTAAACAAGAAGTATTGTTCAGAAAATTGTGGAATATCATTGTAGAATAATCAGACAGTTTAAAACGAATCTCCATCAAAACAATAAATAAAGAAATAAATAACCTCTCTTTCAAAAAATTAGGAAGTTTCATTGCAGTATATTTAGACACTTCATCTCCCCCATGACCATCATAAACGGCGAACATACTCCAATCACCATTTAAATCAATGATGCAATTATGAGCGTCCTAAACGGAATAAAAGACTGTGCTTAATAGTTGTAAGTTTGCAATGTGTCGACATCTTTTTTCACAAAACCTCTAGAAATCAGTCAAATTTTAATATTAAAACCCAGGTGTAAAACAGTAATATTAATAAAAATTTGCTAGTTTGAATGTATTAGACAATATGACTACTTATAGAGTGACCTTACAAAACAACTCATTTAGCATAAGGAGAATTTAAAAAATAATGAAACAAAATGCATTGCACAAATCACTCGCTACTAAAACGCAATAAAAAAAACACTGGAAAATCATAAATTTGATGGTTTACCTCTTGCTTTACTCGCCAACCTTGCATGCATGTTGCACCGTACGTCAATCCGTTGCCATGACCGCTTTCGGATTCCTTCTCCGTTACAGGTTTATCCAGATACGCTCCCATTATATATGTAACCGTAAAATTCTCAGTTTCTAATAGATGAACTAGCAGTCGAATGACATAAATTCCATGTCCAATGCACTAAAAACTCATAAGTAACGAAAAAACAACGCTTTCAGATGACATCGCAATAAAAATTGAAGCCTGTTAAAGAAAAAGCAACAACAAGGTAATGCAAAACCTAAGTAGATATGAAACAATAGAGGTGTGTGTAACAATGTTCCAAAACAAATTGTTTAAAATTTTTGGCACCCACTGAACCCAACTGCTTTTCAAACGAAAACCGTATTTATTGTCGTGTTCGGACACTGCGTCCCGCAAATTAAACTTCGAGCGGGAAATTGTATGCGCATAATGGTCATGTCAATAGATCAGTTGAGAGAAGTATCTTTACGCCTTATTAGTTCTTCTGGTACAAATCGATTTGTTTTCTTTCTAATATTACCCTACACCGATTTGTTTTCTACATATCATAGTTATGTTGTAGCTCTGCCATATTCTTTTTACTTCAAATGATCTACGGTTACTGCACAAAGCATCTTTTTTAGCGTAGTATTTCATTCTCTATAAGAAATTTTTTAAGTTTTTTTTCACATAGCAATGCTTTTTTGTATTTAAGCTCTAAATATATTACTTTAGCAAACTAAGTTTTTTAGAATGTTGAAATGCCAGCTCTTAAAGCATACGGGCGAAAATGGAACATCGCAAGTGATGATTTTGTGTTTCCTGAACTAACTGAGGCACTCGTGCGTTTGTCATGGTCTGTTCGAACTGCATATTTTGCTTACTGTTTGTGAAACCATCAAATTAAGCAATTAAAGACCTGTAATTCGATTGTTCGAGTTTATCTTGTAAAAATAGTGACTCTTTTTGCACAATATAAATCGCACGGTTATTTAAGCGTGTAGCTGTTTGGTGCTATTTTCTATTCCGTTAAGCAGAAATTATGATAGTACTTTGAAAGCCGGATATTCAAGTGACAAATTGCCACTGTCTAACACACTATTTGTTGAACTGTTTTGCAGAGCTCGTAGTTCAGTTTGATTTGAGGATTTCTGTTGTTTTTCAGGATGGCATTTTCCCTTGCCGTTTTCATGTTTCATTTTCCTCTTGAATGCTCTGAAAATGATATGACATTGTCACTGCAGGCATTGTTCTTCATAAATGGTGTAACTGTCACATTGGGTATGTATAGGGACTGTTTCAGTGCTCTGTGCATTAAATATGGCTATAAAGGCATAGTTTTGCAGCGTTTCTAACTGCTGGTATTTCGTCGAGAGGATCGATTATGGTCCCCTATCCGAGGCGACATGTTACTACATTGTTGTACATGAGATTACCAATCTTTATTCTCGAAATTATTCTGACTCTCGTGTCTACCTTCAAAGCTTTTCGCAAGTTTTTATTTTGTTTTCATAATGTATTTACACAGCGAACTTTCATCCTAAAATTTGGTTACTCTAACAAATTTAGTGTGTGAAGTGGCACATTTGTATATTTCTTTCTGCTGTTCCTTCACTATCACCTATTTCCATTTTCACATCTACCTTTTTTCTCTGAATTATTGAAAGTAAATGTTGCGTTTTTAGATCAATGTTGTTCTTTTTGGCTATTAACTTTGTTTAGAATCAGACTCGACTCGCTTTATATGTCATTTCTCGAGTATCCTAAAAGTGACAATTAGTTTGGAGTGGGTATTGATTACAAGTGTGTGCGTCGGAGTTTTCCTAGTATTTAATCCCATTAATGAAGATGGCCTAGAAGATAGTATGACTATTGCTCGGAAAACTTGGTCCAGGAGATTTAAAATTGTAAGATCTTTTTTTATTTTGTAAACCTTAAACTGCAGGGACCCATATTATTGATTAAACACAAAGTTTATGCGAAATTAGATTGGAATTGCTGGGTAATTTGAATTAAGTTTACAATCTGTCAAGAAGCGCCGATGCGCGCTGCAGTGGAGGATCTTGCAAATCTTATGGGCTCGTTTTTCGTCGATGTTGATATGGTATTTAGCGATGTGGCGGCCGGATTATTTCTTGTAGCTCATTCTTCAACGAACACATACCCTCCGCTAATACCACTGTGTACTGGTAGGTATTATTGATTATGCAACCATAGAAATCCTTAGGTAGCAGCACATTTAATTCTAGTCACTTCCAGGCTGGCAACCCTGGATGACAGTAGAAATCGACCCTTCATTCCAA
>KN716193.1:420580-444226 GCA_000816705.1 Dictyocaulus viviparus | reverse complement strand
ATATATATAATGCTGACATATGATTATAATATATATGTGATGAAGTGTAACATTATTTATGCCGTAATAATGTATAATGTAAGACATTACCCATACCAGAAGTTACGTAGACACAGTCTGACCATGCTTCTCATTTTAATATGTTTGGAGATTTCTGTTACTTTCTTATTTTGAATTTTTTTTGCAACGTTGCTTTTTTCAATATGCAGTTATTTACAGATGAGGAAGTATTGTCTGTTAACGTGGATTCAGATCCGTTATTACGAGAAGACGTAACATTGGATGTTGGGGAGGTTAGAGTGCACAGAGGAATGTTGATGAGCGCTCGTTACGTTTTTGATACACTGAGGTCCTTTTTTAATTATTATTTTTGACAACCAAAATAGTTATTCAAGACGGTATATTGTGTTGAATTTATTGTACGGTCCTTTTGGTTGTTTTCGAACAAGATTCAAAATTTTATAATGCTAGGAGTCGACAAGTGCTCAGTGATCTACTAGTGCTGAATCCAAGCTATAATTTAGTCGTTTGTGGACATTCACTGGGTGCAGGTGTTGCATCGTTGTTGACTTTACTTCTTAAGTGAGTTGAAGAAATGCATTGGCTAAGAGTGGAAAGAATTTCTCAACTTTATTTTAGACAGGATTATTCAGACGTCAGGTGTTTTGCATTTGCTCCTCCAGGTTGTGTGATTAGTGAGAACGGTATACAAGAAATGGAACGGCATGTTATGAGCATTGTCAGTGGTGATGATGTTGTGTCACGGATTTCATTCCATGTATGTTTCAATTGTTATTATTTAAAAGTTACAATTTAATTCTGAAACATGTATTTTTGACTCGTTTGCCTGCATGTTAATTTCCCATTCATCAGAATTTGTTATCATACTAGGTTCTTCTTGACTTTTTCATTTATCTAATGATATGTACTTCCAAGTACAGAATTAATACGGGCAGATTTAGATGCGTTCGCTTTCAGGATGCTTTACTAACACTGAAATAGTAAGGTGAATCGTTATACCGGTTTTAATTTGTAAGGATCAAAATTTTGGCAATGGTAGTCGTTTTATGCTTATCACGATGCGTGGCTACTTCGTTTTGTACTTGATCTTTGATAGAGAAACTATTTATGGTGCACTGCTTCACATGTTTAAGCGCGTGAGATTGAATAAGTCATTGTCGGAAAATTTTCATTTTTTGTCATTTTTAATCAACTATTGATAGCAACATGTTAAGAACGTATCGCCATTTAACAGAAATTTATGAATACTTGAAACGATGCATCAAATAAGTCTATGAAACAATTATCTTTTCAGTTACTTTTTACTAGTTTTTGTTACTGATAATATGGATCTTCTTTGATACCACTTAGAAGATTCTGTTAGGTATGTCATTTGGACCGATGGTGCTGAATGTGTATAATTGATTATTTAAGCGTCGTATATTCGTGCATATAAATGTGCATGTATAAGTAAGTAAATATTGATATACACGTCTGTACATAAACATATATATATATATATATATATTATATACTTGAACTTATATAATATATACATGAGGCAAGACGCATTAGATGCGATTGTTTATTGTTGATCAATACTCGTTGCAATGTCCGCCTACGCATTCCTGTTCGCAATATCTTAGAGGTGGTTGAATACTAGCCTGATCTATACAATGACTTGAATTGATTATTTTTCACCAAGTCAGTGCAGTTTATCTCACCTGCTTCCAGTCAACCGACCCCGTAGGGATAGCGGCCTTGTTAGAATGAAGGTGTGCCACGCCCAGATCCTAGCTCACGTATGGCCATGGCACATACATCGCTGTTCCACGCGTCCCCAAATGTACGTATACTTATGCAAATGAGCACACATATATATGAGATAGAATCGGCAAGATTGGGGTGTGTCACTGCGCTACGTACATATTCACGCATACACTTACATGCATTTATCACCATTCCACTTCTATTTATTTTCTTTGAACATTTGAAATTCAGGTGAGAAGTGTTGAGTTGTGTGACACATCTTCATTAGTTATTGTTATTTACCATTTTTTTCAGTTCTAAATTTAGTTATTTGCCAAAAGGCCAGAGTATCTATGAGAACGCTCTAGTAAATTAGCCGAACGATTGTAAAAAGGTATATGTTTCAAATATTATGAGAATCAAGATGGATCAGCGCTAGTTTCGTCCGTTTTTAAAAAATAAACACACCAGTGTAAGAAAGGCGGTTGATAGGAGCGACGGTACTACTGGTTGAGTGTGTAACACCGGCTCAAGTGATTGAACGAAAGTGATATGAACTGCGAAATTCAATATCACTTTAACAGGACTTGGATACAGGCGTGCACTACTGCTCATTATCTAAACTAAATAATTTGTTGCATAGTCACGTTATGATAAAGACATGCGTTGACCGACCCCGGCCGTATTGCGTACGTAACTGTACTAAACATTTCTGCTGCGATCGCACAGGAGGAATTTCTTCAAGCCGTTCATTAATGATTCGTAGATTTCTACTCGTCCACTGAACAACTCGTCAAGCTACTTGAACCAGTTCGAGAGATGTTTCCATAACGACTTAGTATTGTCCTTCTCGGACTTTCGTAGCCTCCGTATTTCTGGGATCAGCAAATGGTCGCGTATGATCTTGATGATTATATTGTTGAATAATTGATTCTTGTCAATAAATATTAGTTGGATTAACAAATGTCGAAATGTCAAAAAAACAGATAACTTAATGAACGGTCGTACTTTTCTCCCTAAGTTACTCGATTTTACAAGTAGCTTTCACGCTTTGTTTCGTATTTAGCACAGGAAAAGGTGGTGCCGTACCGTAATTGCAACCAAATGTTGTGTTAGTACGAGCGAAGTTACAAATGTCTTTAGTGCTTGAATTTCTTGTGTGATACTTCTAAACTTAAAAGTTGGATATGGAGCGTGCAACGCAGTGCTCGAAGTGCCGCAGTGATAGAGAAGTTGGGGACCATGCCTTCCTGTTTCGCTTTCTTTCCGAAGACGATAGATTGCCTTCAATGAAAGTTGGGCAAGTTTAACGGCACTGATTTGTAAAATGGTCAACTGAAACCATTCTCTAGACAGTGCTCACATTCAATCACTCCACGATATCAATTTGAACATGAATGCTAATGGCATTTTGCAAGAATTAGCGCCTAAGCTCATTATCATATTTTGCTTTGAAGCTTGCCAATCACTTAACTTAAAGGATTTTAGGTTTCATAAATGATTATGTTCCTAATTCATATGATGGAAAGATTCCAGACTATGTAATCAGTTTGTTGTGCTCACATATAATATTTCACTTCTTTTGGTATAGCAATACAATCGTCGAGTATAAGAATTTTATTTGAAAAATGGATGTTTTTGTTTAATGAATATATGCGTAATATGTTCAGGCTATGCATCGATTACGCATGAAAGTTGTAGCGGAATTAGACGCGTGTACAAAAGCTAAATATGAAATTCTGATTCGTGGATTCTTCCGATTTTTTTTTAGTACATCATGGGACAATGGCCTATTGTCTGGAGCTGGTTAGTGATTCAATGTGAAATTGAATTTTATATATAAACCAATCCTTTTTTCAATAAGTATAGCCGACGTTGTGTCACAATTTATTCTATAACTAGCGTTCACGTCTGAGCAACTTCACCTTCAGGACCATGTCGATCCAATACAGACGTCCTCCACAGTTTTTCGTGTTGCGCAATGTTATGGTTTCCTTCCTTCTACTCCTATTAGGTCGAATAGCGCTAACTTGTCAAAAAGAAAAATAGGTTTACTGACATTGAAGCGAAGGTAGATGAATGTCGTGTCATCTTTATGTATTAATTCTCTTGTATTTTACTGCAAATGCTACTACTTGTAGTGGTTTGGAAATTTCTATTATGATTTTACTGAAAAACATTATGTTCAAGAAAATATAACTGTTTTTGATTTATATTTGATTAGCAATACTGTTCTAGTTTAGCTACCTAAAATTTTTTGAATTTTCCTTGTTTTCTCTGTTTTATTTAAATAATGGATCCAATTATTCGCATTGCATACAAAAGTTATTGTTACCATGCTGCATTATACTTCAAGAGTTCCTGGAAATTAGAGGGAAGTCGCCATCTTTCTAATGTGGAAAGTGTTGAGAAGTTGAAATTTAGAAATGGTAAATTAACGCCTCTTTAAGTTTTGAAAAGGTAGGAACCATAATTTATTGTCTAACATTCTTGCTTTTACTCGAATGAGATTCAACTTTGCCCTATTAAGTGACGGTACTTTGATTTACATTCTTAGAGCTAGATTTGCATTATTGTCACGACTTAAAATCTTTTAAAGAAAAGTGTATCAAGGATGTCTTCGGCATAATATATCATGTGGGGTGCACCATATATTCCACTTGGTCGCTGTTGTGACTTTATACGTTGACTTGAAATTACCAATCTTTATCAAAGTAGTGCTACTTATTATTTTGAATTGTCGTGTTACCAGTTCATTAGCATAAGAGAGTTGGTGAACTTGGTTCGCTTTAGTTCACATTTGAACAGTTCGTGTACCACAGACACTATGCCATTCAACCCTTGAGGACAGAAAATTCTCGACATTGTAGTAAATTAGCGATAGTCCTGCTGAATTCGCTGGTTGAGATAAGATATCTCACTGTATTTATTTCAACCTTAGAAGTGATGGATGCATAATCAGTGACAAGCGAGCGTGTTAGCATATCTCTTTTCAGACAAACTTGAATTTTGAATTTATCAAATGGACCATGAATGAATATTCGTGTAATCATGTGTATTTGTGCTTGCTTGTGAATATTTGGACTGTATAATGCACACATACTTGGCCAGAAGCTTCTAATACAACGAGCAAAAGATGTTTGAGCAAGCGGGTAGTGAATAGATGGATGTTTGCAGTCGTGTTGACGACATAATCTTCCCTTCTCATGTTGTATAAGATGGTCAGCGGTTCATGTTGAGCGGAAGGCTGCTAATGCCACAGCGTCAATTGAGACATATCTAAAGTATGTATGCCTTGTGTAATCTATAGGAAGTAATTTGTCCTGAAAACACATAGTACTGGCGCCAAAAATTATTTTATTGATGACTTTTTCTTGAAGGCCAAGGGGTTACTGCATTTATGGGGTTTGTTCAAAATGAGAAGACACCGATCATTAGATTTTATTGACTTTGAAGTAAGCCTGTGCCATGCGACAGTTTTGGCGTTAATCAATCTGCGTTGAGAAATGCGCTTGGGGGTCCGTGTTAAACGTAAATTGGGCCAGCATATCACGGCATTACCTCCACAGCTGCGCCATAAGCTTGCGATAATAAGCTATCAATGGCGTATATGTACACATTTGAACCGAGTTTTGGTCATAAATATCAATTTTTCGAAACAACGAAAAACCTAATCACGTTCAGTATTCGAAAGACTTATTCCAATACTGGTGCATAGGAAGTTGCATTTTTTATAAGTTTATTATTTATTCTTGAGACATTGAGAAGAACATTTAAAATGTCAACTTATTCAAACTCATGAAGTGAAATGGATTGTATTCAATGAACGACTCCCTGAATTCATTACTTCAAAGAGAGTGATCCATGCAGAAACGTATTTCCAAGATTTTTCAGCTATATGATGGACGATGGAAAAAAAAAGAGCAGCACTTTAGAAGCATAGATCTAATTAGAATTTAAGCGTTCAACTCTGAGATGGTAGGTGAGGATTTTAGGTTCAACTTATTTTGATGAGTAAGACCACGTAGTTGGAAATGATGAAGCTTATGATGAATAAAGATTCTGAGCGTTCGAGGACTGCTACGGACTTTCTCCGAGGTTCTTCTACGCTAACGTGTAGCAGTCAAAGCCACTCGGCTATAACTAGCGATCATTCCGTCAATCTAGTGAGACTGTGAGGGAATGGTCAAGAAAGCTGTCGAAGAGTTTAGTGTGAGATAAGGAAGTATATGAAGGACAACAGCATGGAACTCGTAGGGACAACTAGACCTTGGAAATAAATCTTAGTTACGCCCTTCAAACTTTTTACTCAAACGCTTTCTAGCAGTACAAAGAGGTTCTTTTGACAACTGCAATTATTGAATTATAACAAAACATTTGAGGGATCTAGTGATGCACTGGTTAAAACCGGTAGAGAGTTAGAAAATAAGTGCCAGGAACATTCTAGCAAGATGGAAAGCACTCACTTTGGGGGTAAATTGGTTCACAACGTGTTTACATCTAATAAATTCTTATTCGTCTCTTGAATACAGCTGGTATTTTGCTCTTAATCATTCCTCTTATTTTACTCTTTATCATACTCCTCAATGATTTTTATGTATGTTTTAATTACTGTTCTTGGAAGTGTTTAGCTGATGTGACTGATCGCGATAGTCTTATTGTGGATAGTGTAAGCGCGAGTGGAATCTATGGAGCTACAAGAGGAGCAACTTCAAGTACATTGTCTGTTACATTGCCTATAAATCAACAAATGACTACAAGGGTTGAGGTTGGTAAATTATCAAGTTCCGTGTTTGCTGGTTAATATTGCTTGCTTGATTTTTCCTTTTATATATACAGTAGTATTTCAAGAGTCGTTTTTGCCTTTGATTTTGATACTCCGGTATTTTATAACTCGACCTTAATAAAAAGGTTGAAAGAATAATTTGTTCTAGTTTTTTGGAATTCTATTTACGTTAGAACTTCAATGAAATTGTATTTAAGTAAGTGAACCCACTCTGCCATGGACTTAGTTGATACGAACAAAAAAATGATTAGTTATGTATTTACTCAGTACTTAATTTATCTCTATGTGAGTTCAATCTGACGAGCCGATATCGGCATTGCGTGATCTTGTAATCGTCATCAGCTGCAAATACAACATTGATTGTGATGTTTGTCTCTAGCACGTCCGCCCTTCTTGCCGGTGGTCACTGAGTACGGCAATTGCACATTCTTAGGTACTATTCTGCAGTTCTTTTTGTTCATCTGTTATCCTCCCTTATCATTATATGTCTGGCCCATCTATGTTTCGCTTTTGGCGCGTATATTTGTGGATCTTGTAGAGGAGGTAATTTTTAGTAAGTACTGCAGTCACGGATTTCCCTCAGTTAGGAAACTCGAGCCGACTAGCTGCAAGGCCACGTGGCGCGACCCTATGTGGTGGATAGGGTGAAAATCGCAGGTTAAAAGCGACCTCGTACTTGTCTTGATACGCGGTTGAATTCTGGGGATGATCTCCTTGATTCTGTTGTGCTGGCCAACTCACATTTCAGTGCACGTAAGTATATCTATTTATGCGTGCATACTTGTGCTTAGGTTTATTTAGATTGTACCCTGCCCCTCGATTCATCCAAAAGCTCGCAATTGAACAAATTGGAAGTACAAGCGAGGTGTTAGGAGTCGCCCCAACAAGCAACCTTTAGTCCACTGATTCGGTTAGACGTCGGATATGACGAGAGGCTGCTAAAATATCAGGCCCAAACTAGTCTGCCTAAAAGTGTAAGAAACAAGATGAAGATCTGTACATACAGCCCACGAACTCTTGCATAGGGATCCTCTATAAAATACCTTTTGATACATGTTAAGAAAAGGTCACGACTTCCTCGGACTGACAAAAACGAGAAGCGTTGCTTTTGATACTGGAGAAAAACTGCTTTTGAAATATGCGATTAAAAAAGTCAGTGTACTCGTTAATTCGAACTTTGTCATGAATAATCGTTTTCGTTTTTACTTCAAACCACGCTAAAGATGAAGTCGATGCATTCTGTATGGACTAGGGGAAGTTTAGTTGAAATAGAACGCTGAGAAACTCGTTATTGGTATGGCAATGCTCATATGTCGGAATAATTGCTGGTTAAGGCACTTTGACTTCTAGAATATTGACGAGATTGAGTTGTAATGTAAATTAGAAATTGATTTTACTGGAAGTATTTGATCCACAAATTATGTTTTTTCCTAGTTTATTGAAATTCTTTGCCTAATTTTTCTATTATTTTGCAGCTGTTTGCTCCAGGAAAGCTGTTATACATCGCTGAGGACAATGCTACTGGAAGCGGTGCAACAAGTGAATGGATAGATGCGAAGTGAGTTCTTCTTACCTTATGTGTTAGTTCTTGAGTAGATTGCTCGCTCGTTCAATTGCCACGCGGGACTTTGGCCGTAGTATCGTACCTCAAACTTGGGTAATTAAACCTTTATTTAAACAAATAAATATTACATCAAACTACAATAACGACATTCAAGAACATACATAATAAGATTATCCTAGAGGAATTGATGATGTGTATAATCAAATTAGATAACAACAATTATTAACGAGATACGAAGAATAAGAATGATATATCAAGATCCAAAAGAATACATTGTGAATCATGAGACCTGTAATGCATCAGGATAACGACAGTCTATCCAATCAATAATAAAGGTGAAAGGAGACTGTGCTAAGGTGATGAGTAAGGGGCACGGCTAAGATATCTGCTGCGGGTGCCTATATAGGGGATCTAGGAGTGGGCGGAGCCTAATTACTGAACTAGTGTCCCCTTTCTATGTCTGCGCATTTTCCCGCGCTTTCTGTAGATGTTAAATGATACTGGATAAGTTATCTCTGTTGAGTATAAGGAGAAAGAAATAGCAACTATTTTGATGAATAGTTGATATACCTTATTGTCTACTACATGTTTACACATCTTTCGAACACCAGTTATAGTATCTTTATATATTCTCCGACTTTTCAAATTTCTATAATAGACGTATCGTACTGAAATTCTTACCAATTTTCCTTATACATTAAGTTTCTTACTTCTTTTAGCTTCTGTTTGACTGTTTCTACCTATAAAACATTCAAGTGATATAGCTGTTCATGAAACCGATAATTCTATTATAAATAGATAAAGTTGTCTTGTTCTGCCTTAAATTTTTTGTCCACTATCGGATGAGTATAGATCGTTTTGTTTTAGATATACAATGTATTTCTTGATGGCAGGTTATGTGATGCTGCATTGCGAACGAAAAAATTAATATCATAGTGCACCTTTATTACTCAGCAGATTTACTTCTAACTTTCTCTTTCATTAAGATCTTTAGATTTGAAAAGTTGTATCGTAAATGGTGAAGTTTTTAAAGTGGTATTTTACTGCCTCTTTTCTCTCTTTGACGTTCTATTCGAATTTTAGCTGTTTAAATGAATCAACGTTACCGACCAAGTTTGAATTTGTGAGTACACTTACGCCTCTGTTATTGCATTTTCCGAACAATCGCTCTTATGTGTCATTTTTTGGCTGATCGTTGTCAGCTTGTCTGACGAAGTTGATATCCTTGACACATACTAGAAGACTATCATTAAAGGATTTTGATGCTAGCTATATAGCGTTTGATGTTCAAATCGTCACCATTTCTTTCATGTTTTCAGTCTCACTTCGTTCCCAACGCTCATGAAAATATTACCATGACGGCTAGTCATTGTTACTCATCCAGAGAGCGTGGGAGCTTGAATTTTAGAATGAATTTCTAACTGCTTCCTACTGTATTTCCCATACGTACGACAGGAGTATATCCGGGTCTGTGTTAGGATGCAATCCATGTTGTAGAAGCGCTCGCATGCTCCTAATCTATGATATAAAGCAGCTCAACAATGTGGGACTATATACTTCAAATACATCCAGAGCTCTTTTTAAGTAGGATATTCGTAGAGGAAAATGAATATGAAGGAAAAATGAGAATGGCAGTTGGTTACGGTTGTGTTACGAAAGCAATACAAAGATTTTAGTTTAGTTAAAAAATATCAGGCATATACAAACATTGCGAATGATTTTAACATCAAACAATGTAAACGAAAGTTTTTCAGAAAATTTATCTTTTCGAGATATAAGCAATTCTGCTAAAAAGTCGCATTGAAAGCAAATCTAGAATTTTTCAATTCTTATCGTAGTCGACTACTATTATCAGCTATCGCGATATTTTATTTTATATTATGAGAAATAAAAGTAATTGAAGAAGAACTGTATTCAGATGCCTTTCGGATGTCAAATTGACAGCATCAGCTTTCACGGATCATTTACCGAAGTCTATTGAACGTATGCTTCAAAAGCTAGTCATGGCCAGAACTTATGAGATGTCTGCTGACTTAACTGCGGGTACATCTTCTAGCTTTGATTCCAATAATGAAACGCACCAACAATCATAGAGTGTCATAATAATACTCCAAACGCTGTCTTTGGTTTGACGACTTCATGTAATTGCGCCGTTGACGTATCGTCTTATTATTCAAATAAATTTATCACGTTATTGTGTGTTTGTTTATGTGAAGTCCCTTCAACTTACGAACGTTTGCAGAAATTTTCGTTCACTTTGCAACGATACTATTAATATGGAGTGCTGCTTTCAAGAATAAATTGTTCGATTCTGAAATAAATGAGCATCTTCTTAACTTTCTCCTATTTACAGTAAACAATTAGTGAATTGTAAACTTTTCAAGATGTTTTAGACAGATTTGGAACAAATATTTTATTGATTATTTCCGCTTTGACCGCTCTATTAAAATGAGTGGTCAAAATTTCATGTTCTTTCAATAAAGGATAAAAAATAACTAGTTAAGTGTATACTTAGTGCTTTCTGTGTTTCGCCACACTGTAATCTAAATCGTTGCTGTTTTGATGATGGTACGAACTTTTTGTAAGTTACAAAGTAATATTTTGCCATGGTCTACGTTAAAGTGCTGCTAATATTGTTTTACTGATAAATTGTCTTTCCATCCATGTTGTTATATGATAGTTGTCTTAGCCATATATCTAGTACCACATTATTACACGTAAAAAGTCATATTTCATAGTTTGAACATTAAATAGGTAGCTTTCTTCTATCTATGAATATAAATCAAAATTAGTTTGGTATGTTTTATAAGTAAACATCCCTATTAGCTCTCTTTGATATCTGACATTTTGTTTTGTTCTATATTTTTCTTCGATTCAGCTGTTTCCCATAGCAGTCTCATATTTTCACGATTGTTAACGTTAATATTCGTTCATTGAAAAAATGTCTATTAATAATGGTGTATTTTAACAACACGGTCATGATTACCATTTAACTCAAAGTCATTTGGCTCCAGATGAGTGATATCGATTTATGCCAAGCCGAAGCTGGTGATTTGATTTTTTCTCGGAAAGTATACAACGCCTTCTAAATTTGAGCAAGCGGTATCTGAAGCCGCTACATCTTCATGTTATCACGTTGCTATAGTTGCGCGTGATAAGCGATTGATTCACAGTTTACCTTGTGGTGTTATTTGCCAGTCGCTTAATGATTTTCTTACTGAATGCGAACCACACTACATGGAAATAATGAGTATCAATTGTCCCGCAACAATAAAAATTCAAGCAGCGGCATTTGCTGAATCAAAGATTGGACTACCGTACAATGACATATTTTCACCGAATTGCATAAATTCTGGTGGTGAAGCATCATACTACTGTAGTCAATTAATTACTGAGGCATACAAAGGGAAATTTGAGTTCCCTGAACACAAACTGAATTTTAGAACAAAAGGCGGGAAATTTATAGAGTTTTGGCAACAATATTACGAAGAAAGGCGGTGCAAAATCCCGCAAGGCGAAGAAGGATCTCATCCATCATCAATTCGTAGGGCATCAGAACTGGAGATGCGACTATCCAGGAGCTTTCTGCAGGGAATGTTGAGGATAGGTGACGTGACTGATGCGCTGCATTTTATCAATGGAGCACAAGTGAATTTCACTAGCGGAAAAAAATTCGAAGTCATTGAACCACGAAGTGGTGGGTTTTTTAAAGACGTGTTATTATTTAGCATTCTAATAATCAGGAAAAAGTCATATTACGTTTTTTAAGTATGACAGAAGTTTATTTGACCATAAACAACATAGATGTGTAAAGCTAGGGCTTTTCTCTCGTTTGTTTGTTTTCTAACCTAAGTAGATCAAGAACAATCCCGCCAGGTTTCCTCGCAGTGTTAACAAGCACTATATTGATGAACAGTTTGGTTCAACAATGCATTCGTTTTACCTATTGCTTGACTTGTTTCTATATGGATATTAATTAAATATTTTTCTCTTTTGTCGAGGTTTAGAAATAAAACAGTACGCGCATTTTAGATATTTATTTTTATCATTTATTTTTTTGACATCATTTATTTTAAATGCAGGAATGCAACACATCTTTGCAATAAGTACAATATGATATACAGTAAAAGATGTTATATGCTGTACATAAAAATGAAGTGGTGTCAGGAATCGGTAGCTTGGTTTTGTCCTACAATTTTTTACTCAAAAATGCATATCTAGCGGTCCAGTGGAAGATAATGAGAGCCATATCATAGCCATCTTCGACTCAGGTTGCCATAGCATACAACGTTAGATAACGGAGATTCTCATTGTGTAGTTATAACGACTTTAATTGAAAACATAGAAGCGAGACAAGCCAATGTATGCAACATCGGAAACTGACATATACTTTAAAAGAACTGCTTGTGTGATGAGGTAAAATAAACCTTGGCGATGCCTCAATCCCCGTTGTGGGATGTGCTTATTCAATGGTGTTAAAAGTGATATCGTGGAGGTGATTGAATGCGAGCCTGGTCTATACAGCGATTAGAGTTGACTACTGTTTACCGTGTCAGTGTTACTTATCTTGCAACAATTTCTAACAATTTACTGACCTGGAAGGATGGCGGGCCTGATAAGCCTGGAAGCGGCTGCGAATCTGATTTAAGCTTGCGTATCACTGCGGCACCTCCAGTGATGTGCTTCGCGTTTCCGTTTCTGATGTAACACTATAACTGAATTGTATAATTTGAACATTACCAAAAAATAGAACGGATACTCAAATGTCTCTATTCAAAAGCTCTCCAAACTAAGTGATTCGTTTCAAAGAGGTTAAAATTAGCAGGTCGTAAGTTGTTGTTGAGAACAGAGAGTTGTTTTCCTACGTGATATTGCGAAGCACATTATTAAATAATGATGTTATTTTTTGACTGCTTTCACTGTAGGGTGTAAACTTGTTGATTGTCATTCTGCAACAACGAAAGAGGTTGCGTATGCAGTGGAAGTAGCCCACAAGTCACAGTCGAAATGGTATAAAATGGGATGGTTGGAACGCGGAAATGTTTTAAAAAATGTTTCTCAGGTAATTTTGAGCAAAACAGTCCAGTATTTAGTTTTTAGTTTTTTTCTATAAAGTTTTTTTCTTTTTTCTTCTTTTTCCTATAATCTATTTTTAGTTTTCTACAACGAAAAGAGATCTATTGATTATTTAGATTCTGACAAACCATTGCGAAGAAATTTCGAGATGGGAATCTCTAGACAGTGGGAAACCTCTTTATGAGGCTAGATTGGATTTACAGAGTTGTATCGACACATTCAACTACTTCGCTGGCTTAGGTTTTCAACCAATCTACATTTTTTTTTCTTTTTTTATTTTCCTGCTTTGTTCTTATATAGGTCAGGCTTTGATGGGCGATCATATTCCGCTTCAGCAAGACCTTTTTGCGTATACAAAACGAGAACCATTTGGAGTTGTAGGATGCATTGGTAGGATTTGTTTTCTTCAAATACTTCAGCCTCTTATGAAAAATATTCTTCAAAATGGGAATAAGATTACAATATGCATCAATTTTTGTAAGTAAAGTGTATTCTTGATCAAGTTTTGGCTCACCATCTGCGTTTCTTATATTATTTCGATTATCATATTCACTTCTACCAAAATAATCTGAGAGTGTAAGCACACTGACTTGGCAACATTGTTCCTATCAACACATTATAAGAACTGTTCTCGTCTAAACAGCATAACAACATCAAGACAACGAATGGATTATACATTTCCTCAAAAGTGGATTACATTAATGATTCCCACTTATTATGATGTAGTTTTGAACACATTAAATGTAATAAAATTGTGAATGCAGAATCCTTAAACTTATTTTTTTATTTTAATAGATTGTATTAACCAGTAGTACCAGGCAAAAGCATCCATCCTCTTTTGGCCTGTTTTTTTCTTTTACATTTCTAATTGAACTTGCAAGAACAAATTAAAACGATTCCATTCATGGAAGGATCAGCGTAAATTCACGATAAAATCCTTTTTGTGGAAATACAAATGAGCTCCGAAATAGAAGTCTTGAGCGCTAAAATAAGAAAGAACCTCTTTATAGAGATCGTTCTGCGTTCGAGAAGTAGTAGCTGTCACTAGTCATTACCTCTATTTTCTAGTTCCTACTATATATGATAAATTCATAATAGCTGAGCTCGTAATTAAGTAGCAAGAAATAATCAGATAGAAGGTTTGAAAAATTAATCATTATGCATCTATAGAGCTTACTGTTTAGTTGATCGAGATTTGGAGGTGTTCAAAACAATATCTTTGGACCCCTATAAATAATAATAAAATATCACAGGCTTTTTTCACCTGTTGATGTTCAACTGTTTTGAGTATCTGCATTTTTCACATGCTCTATCATGAAATTGATCTCATATTAAATATATTATGAAGCACTTTTACACAAATATAAATGAATATATAGATTAATAATATGGAAGTATAATAGAAATAGATAGTATTTAATTTTTTGAACTTCTACTTGTATAATGGAATAATTATGACACATGTAAAGGAAAAAAAACGTTTGTACATATTCAATTAAGTTTCTTAAGGTGCATGGAATTATCCTTTACAAACGTGTACGTGGAAAGTGGCACCAGCATTGGCGTGTGGTAATTCAGTGGTTTACAAACCAAGTCCCCTGACACCTGTTTCTGCTATAATTTTAGCAAAAGTTTTGCAGTTCGCAGGATTACCGGATGGTGTATTCAATGTTGTCCAGGTAAAGTTTTTTGCAGTGTTGTAAATTGAAATAATTAGAAGATTTTAGTAGCGTTTATTGAGATTCAAGTTTGATTTGGAAGGCTCATGTCATTGAGAAACTTGAGGAGTTCCCAATGCATTATCTTTCTGTAATGTTTAACAAAATTTCAAAACATTTGATTTGCCGTGGTCTCAATCATAGCATTGAAATTATTACTAATACACTTATAATTTTCCTGTCATGTCGCTTCATATACTCATACTTCTATTTCATACACTTCATGCTTTAATATTTTAAATGATGACCACTCCTCGTTGAATCCTGTAGTTCTAACACAAACCCTAGAAATCTATTTTTTGCAGAGGTTAGCTTGGAACAAGGCAATTCCATGTCGTCATATTTTAAATGTTTCATTATAATTTGAAGTGTTCCATATGTTTTTTTAATGAAATGAGACTCTCAGTCTTCTGTAATTATGCTGAGTTGGCTGCAGACCGGATATCTATAAGTGCTAGGTTTCGAGTCCCTCTGAGGTTCCGAGTTTTGCAGGCCGACTCAGCATATTTAATCATTATAGTATCATTGCAAATTAATAATACAGTTACGCTGATTGTAAAGCAAAAATATCAAATATGATGATATTCAGACTTCTGTTTCAAGCATTATTCGTTAGATCAAACGAAAATATCTATGAACATTGAAGTGTAGGTTAAAGAAGTGAACGATAAGTTATTGTAGCTGTGACTGTTTGCACTTCATCGGGAAAGAAGAGGAAGAATTTCAGTGAGTACTGACGACGTATTTTGCCTGGTTCAAGTGACCAAATGAAAACTAACGTTATGGTGCTTGTTACATAGCATTCCATGAAATTGTGATCTGACCTCTATAGAATTAGCAATATTATACCTTTATGAATTGTCAATCGGCATGATGACATGAAATAATCTAGTTAAATAGGATAAGGTTAACTAAAAGGGTTGTTAATCGTAATATGTAATATTTTCTTAGCACCGACGCAAATGAGAAGGTGAGAAGTGCACAAATGAGAAGTGCATGCTTCTAGATTCATTTAAAGTATTATATCATGTGCTGAACGATCAGGAGGCCCTAGAACTGAATTTTCCTTCGAAGAATTTTTCTTCAGAAAATTAGAATTCTTCTGAATCACTAACATCTCGGTTCAAGAATTTAATGTCAAAGTGGTCCCATATCGACCATGATTATTTTTGTAGACTACGATAGTTGGGGCGCAATAACGCAGTGGTGAAGACGCCAAAGCGACACGCCTACCCTAATTAGTTCGCGGCCGCCCCTAAGGCCAACCAAGGCTGCCATCCCTCCGGTGTCGGTAATTTGGGACCAATGAAATCTGGGTAAGGTAACTAGCACTAACTTGGTGAAGAGTGGTCAACTCAAGTCACTGTATAGAACAGGCTCTTGCATTCAATCACCTTCACGACATGACGTTGAACACGAATGCGTAGGCGCCTTCCGCCACAAGGTATTGATTAACGCCGAAGCTTATCTTTTCTAAACTTATAGTAGTCTGACATTGGGCTCTAATGAATATGAAGTCGAGGCATTATATGTAGGGGACGGAGATTTCTACGTAGAATCCACTCTACCTTATAGAACAACTCGATGTTGTTTGATGTCGCTCTTGATTTAAACGTTATGAGTTAGCTGAAGAAAAACGGTTAGTTTGAACACATACGTTTGAATGGAGAAAGCAATTTAAATGGCAATAAGAGTTTGTCACGATAAACGATATGATCCAGGACAACTTATAATTGTGAAGCACATAACTCTTTAATGGAACTGTGAGGAACTCTTTGTGCAAATTACCGTGATCCAATTGTCCATGTCATCATAAACAGCGTATAAATTATTTTATCAACATTACGCTGTTATTCTGAGCAGTTGTATGGGATTGCGTCATTCCTTTTTCTGCTAAATTTTTTGTCACGCGCAATTAAGAAAAATTGAAATTTTTAGAAATCGAATTCTGAAAGCATAACTTAAGAATGACCTTAGGCAACTGTTGGGGAGATGCTGTTGTTGACTACCCGAATGTGAAAAGATTTGTTACTGGTTTTTTTTTATTTAAACACGAAAACAGAAGAAAAAATTTTGTGCATTACGTAGTTCTAAAAATGTGGGATGTATGGGTCAACATGGAATCACAAGATCTAAAACAATGTGTATAAATTTGATGAGAGAGCATAAAGGTTCCACGAAGCCACCAATATGTCAGTGAGTTTAAAATTATATTTTATTATGACATACCGCACTGTTCTCAAAACTTTTTTTATGCTAAAAAATAGTTAAACGTCTTAACAATAATGAGGATTTGCTTACAAAAACATTTGTCACTGCGAATTATTTTTGTGATAAACTTCGTTCTATAGTACTCTCTGAAGCTTTTGTTTCAAAAATATATCGCAGGGTGATGCTGAAACTGGATGCGCGCTTGTCGATCATCCCCTTATAAAGAAGATCTCTTTCACTGGAAGCACTTCAACTGGTCGAAAAATAATGCAGGTTGAGATACAAGTGTAAACACTCACAGTTATTTTTATTGATTTGCTATCAAGTATGGTAGGTTATAATGGTTTTGTTTTTATATCATTAATGATTATATGTTAATCTTTCCGAGTGAGGGTCCAGGTTTTGCGATTAAATTCATTATTAGGGATACAAGTGCAAACGTATTTGAATTCGAAATGTCTGATATCTTCTAGGGATGTGCTTCAAGAAATATCAAACCTGTCACATTAGAATTAGGAGGGAAGTCTTCGTTAATTATTTTTGAAGATGCCGATATTCAATCGGCGGTAACAGGTGCAATGATGGCGAATTTTTTCAGCCAAGGACAAGTGTGCACCAATGCAAGTAAGGTGTGTTTTGATGATTTCCAATAGGTATTAAAAATTGTTTCATTAGAACAAGTTAACAGAGTTTCAGGTACTTGTGCACCGCTCAATAGTGAAAGAGTTTGTAGAGCAACTTCGTGAAAAGACGTGTGCTATGAAAATTGGAAATCCACTAGATGAATCTACTAAAATTGGTGCACATATATCACGGAAACACATGGAAAGCGTAAAAAAGTACATAGATGGTGAATATCTTAGTTGTATGCATTAAAGTCTCATTTTCAATTAGTCAATTACAATATTTGACGGCAGGTGCAGTTGCTTCCGGAGCATGTGTGGTATGTGGTGGTGATGCAGTGACGGTTAGCGGTTACGAAAACGGATTTTATCTCTCACCATGCATTCTATCAAACATTAGCAAAGATATGGATGTTTACCGGTCAGGCAATATAGCACTTATATTATATTTGTTCTAGGCAACATTTCTTTCAACATTAAGCCAAAATGAATTGTATAGCATATCTTACTCTTATGAAGCCGCGTAGCGCAATGGTAGAAGAGGCCATAGTGGGGCGAACTTAGATAACGTGTGGGCGAAATTTCAATGCTACTTGATTTTAGTCATGCCTACAATCTTTAAAAGATCAGTGCATTTCTATAAAGGAGATACTTTACGTTAATGCTTATCCTTACCTTAACCTATCTTTAGATACGTCCTCAATTACATAGAGAAAAAATCACTACTCAAAGTTTTCAAATTGTAATGTATGTTTTTGGGAGCGCAGTGGATCAGTGGTGGAGGCGCCGCAGTGACACGCTGATCCGATTTAGTTCACGGCCTACCCCAGGCCTACCAACCCCGCCATCCCTCCGGAGTCGGTAAATTGGTACCAGAGGAGTCTGGGTAAGATAACTGGCACTGACTTGGTGAAGAGTGGTCAACTCAAGTCATGTATAGACCAGGCACGTATTCGACCACCTCCAAGATATCACGTTGAACATGAATGCGGGGGCGCATCCCACCCTAAGGGATCGATCAACGCCAATAATTATCTTATTATTATCCAATGTATGTTTTTAGCTAATAATGTGACTGAACTACATTTTTTGTATGTTCCAACTGTTACATACGTAATGAGCTGAGCTCAGCGGGAAATGAATATAATTTCATTCAAGAAAGCCTGTTTCTAGTATTAATAGTACCTAGATCTAGATCTAGAGGTTTTTCTACAAAGGAAAATTCAAAATTGAGTGAGATTGTTGTTTTCTATCACCAATACATTTTTCGAATTGTCGATTTTTGAAATTTGTTTTCAGCGAAGAAATTTTTGGAGCAGTACTGCTTGTGATGCCATTTGACTACGAGGATGAAGCGGTAGAAATTGCTAATGACACTAGCATGGGTCTTGCCGCTGGACTTTTCACAAAGTGGGTTCTTTTAAAATTTATAAATATTAAGTGTATCATTTTTCTTTGGGAATGGTTTACAAAGTTGAAGTTATTAGTTTGAGTCAATACCAATTTGACATGTTACTAACGTTATCGTAAATATTTTGTAAAACTTACAGTTTGGATCGGAAAAAAATGTAACATTTCCAAAGACCGTTGCACTTACAATAGTAATCTGATTTATCTGCAGAGTACTTCATTAGTAAAACCTAGTGTTTTCCTAACTCTCAGCACTCCTATCAGCTTTTTTTCACGTTTATCGAAATGGAAATCCTAGAAACACCACCTAGTTTGGTTGAAGTGGCAAATCGTATGGGAGGGTGAATAATTGTATGCGATTAAATAAATGTGGGTTAAAAAATGAAGGGGGCGTAGCGGTGGTGGCGCCACAGTGACACACCAACCCCATCAGTTCTCGGCTGTCCCCAAGCACACCAAGCCCCCCATAATTCCGTACGGTAAATTGGTACCAGAGAAATTTGAGTATATAACTAGCACCAACTTGGCGACCAGTGATCAACTCAAGTTACTGTATGTGGTAAGCTCGCATTCAGCCACTACGATATTACCCTGAAAAGGAATGCGTAAAGGCATCCCGCCGCAGGGATTGGGCAACACAATGCTTATATCGTACTTTGTCTTATCTGAACAACTAAGGCAGTCTTTATCGTTCACTAAGCCTTAGCTGTCAATTCGGAAAAGAAAATAAATTTTGGTATAACCATATCCCGCAGCAAGTGTTGACCTACGCCAAAGCTATTAGCCTGGCCTATCTTATCTAAAAAACAAATGCAGTTTTCGAGGTTCACTAGGCCTTACTTGCTAATTCTAAGAAGATTATAAATTTTTTATATTTAGAGATTTAGCACGAGCACATCGCATTGTTGATCGTTTACATGCTGGGACTGTTTACGTTAACACATACAATAACGTTTGTAAGTCATTGCATTTCATTATTCGTTCCAATCTATTGTCGTTGAAAAACGTTTTTAATAATGATCTAAAATCCTTTACACCTGTTCATGTATTTCCATGGCTGAGAAAATGACAAAAATGATACTTCTCTGTAACGTACACACATGCACTTTGAGAAGTGATGAACTTTTCGCTGTGCAATAGGACGTTTTTGGTAAGGAGAAATTTCTTATGTTTCGAGCTCCAAAACGCAAGAAAGCGAATGCGAAACGAATGCGTGGTGTAGCATTTAACTTATGTGTATAGGTTATTGACGCAATTAAAAAGTATTCAATCATCTCGAGTTTCAAAAAAAAATACTGCAAACCTTCACTATGCTACGACACAGTGCATTGTAATTGTGTGCGGTTTCTCTGGCAAAACATATATTTTCAACAAATTTAAGAAATACCAGTGCTGAAATGCACTACTTTGACGTAGCACTGAAAGTGCTAGCATGTGATGAACAGTTTGCTTATCAACCCATACGAATTAGAATCATATCGATTACCCATCAAAACACTACGAAACACGAATCTCAGATAGGTGAGGACAGTGCGGATTTATTTCAACGCCCGATGGCTACGTTCAGTTGTTTCTCTTATAAACATGTAAATGTAAACGATGAACAATGCTTCAGCTATGCATTTTATTTTTAATACTTTCGAATGACTTTTGAGTAATTAGACTTCTTACTCGGTAGTTTATTTGCTCGAAGTGGTAATAGAGCAAAATAGTCTACTGACATTTCGAGTTGCAAACGCTTCGGCTATAAGGCATTCAGGTCTTATGCTTGGAGCCTGGTCTGTACAGTGACTTGAGTCGACCATTCTTTAACAAGTCAGCGCTGTTTATCTTACCCGGATTTCTCTGGTGCCAATTTACCGGACCCAGAGGGATAGTCGCTTTAGTAAGCCAGGTGGGAGGGAAGGTGGTCGCGGACTAATCCGGGCCTGCGCTACACTGTGATACCTCCTTCGTAGGTACTGATTCGAATCTCACCTAGTGTTCTGAGTTTTGCGTTTCACTCGGCATTATTGCTGATGTAGCTGATGAGCAAAATTATCATCACCTACTATAATTGTTAGGAATGTTAGAAAACAAGTAGAAATAATTATGGGAACTCATTACTTCTAATTATAGCGCCATTTGTACCTTTTGGCGGCTTTGATGATTCGGGCTTTGGAAGGGAGAATGGTACAGCGGCTATTCAACATTACACGCAAGTCAAATCAGTATTTGTTTCAATAGCACCAAATCTGAACAATCCATTCGAGTGAAACAGAAAAAATCGTAGGCATCTTGGAACACCGGATATACGGTATAGACAGTGTTATTTATATTTAGAAGTGTTCTAATTCGTATTGCAATTAGCGAGCTCAAATTCACTTGAAACATTTCGAATCTAAATAGTATGTTGTGGCAGAATGGAATTCTATGAAACTGTGGACATTGTAGTGTATGTTTTTACACATGTTATTTTCCCGTTTATTTTTAAAATGCAAATACGTGTTGTAACAATCAACATTGTTATATATGGAATAAATCTGAATTAATACGACGGATAATATTAGAAACAGCATCCAGGAGATCGATGATAGCAGCTACCTTGCAAACACGATATTAAAAGTGCTGATTTATTGAGATTAAGAAGTAGAATGACATTATGAAGCTAGCAACAATAAAACATATGATACGATTGTTCATAAAAATAAGTAGTTCTGAGCAAAAATTGCAAAATAACAAGACGTAAATGAAAAGAAGTCCACACCCGCAAGAGCATGATCTAATAAATTCATTTTACCGAGCACTAGATCGTGAAGAAAAATCGAGTTTGGTGAGCGGACAAAGAAAACTCAAAGAAGTGTCTTACCAAATAATACTATTTGACCCTAGTCGTATATAAAACTATGCCTCAATAATCAAATTTTTAAACAAAAGGGATTATTTTGTAAGAAATCTAATGGACACTTCTGTACGTTGCGTTTCTACGACAGGCCAACGTTGACCTAATTAGGCATACGGTCTAGAATTATCATTGGTGTAATTGGACTATATTAATTTTGCTTTAAGTATTTGACTTGTTATTAAGTCACAATTTAAAATGCAATTTAAAATAAGTGAAAGAACCTTATCGGAAGAAGATCAGAAGAAAACACCAACGGGACAAATAACACAAGAAATTGTCAGATTTAATATCTTGACTGTAACCTTGTTTAGCAATACTCGAGGTTGGTAAACAGGTTACAGTTTTACAAATGCCGAGGTTAAAGGATAGCCGATCTTCGAAACTTTTGGAACAAGTGTCAGATCTAAACATACGACAAGGTCATTTTTACCTAATTCCTTTGAATTATGTAACCAATAAGCTTCAAAGCACGAGATATTTGAGCAATTTAATGAAGAATAGTTTCTAGATGCTTTACCTCCCCTATGTCACTTAGCATAAATGCATCTTTCAACAACCATCTAATAAAATAAATGACAAGGAGTAGCGATCAGGATTTATAAAATGCATTGTAAAGTAAAACAAAACACAAAGAGCTCAACTGACCAAAGACCAGCGCTAAACATATGGTATGATCCTTGGGGTACGAATCAAGAAATGAAGTAACATGTGTTGCTGCTGTGGAAGTGATGGAGTCACACCGGAGCAAAATAATGTTGGCGAAAAAATTGTCGAAATATTCTCGACGCTCATTTTATTTTGCGCGCTGTGATCCGCTACCTTAAACATACTTAAATATACTATTTCTATCTGATAAGTAATGATTTGCAAATTGTGCACCTTACGCAAATGTATTAGTAATGCATTTAGTGTGAGAGCATTTGCCTCAGAAAGTTCTTCTAATGCTTTCCTAAAAAGTGGGAGATAGTAATAATGCGACCTCATGCTTTTTCCATAAACATATGAAATTTTTGAATTAGGTCAAGTTTTACGTCATGTTATAAAACATTCTCCGACACATACCGACAAGTTTTGATTTTTTCGTGCATGCTACGTGCATTTATAAACGCCGCAAGGAGTCCTTTATACACGCTAAATGGGACTAGTTGTTGCGGCAGTAAACGTAGATACATCTTCAGCAGTCCACAAACAGTATGAATATCGTCTATCTAAATTGGTTCAAATTCTGAATAATAATCTTCCATGATAATTATTTTATTTGTTACCAACAACAAAATTTCATGGTACCCAAAAAACGTGAGATATCAATGATCTTTTGCTTTGAATAGTAATTTTTTATCTATTACTTTAACGTTACCTGCATAGGCACAATTCTTAACTACTAATACTACGAGTTTCTGTACCTTACATATATCAAATATGTCAAAACATTTATGCAATTATGTGGGAATGCATATCACCAAACGTAAATAGAGTATTAAAGGTAGTATTAGTAGGTATTAATAGTACTATAAACAGCAAAAATATACTGCATAGTTTTTGTTCAAGCCTATTAATACTAAAAACAAATATTAATAACTGGTAATTAATAATAATAACTAATAATAATAATAATTAACTAAAAC
>KN716193.1:403115-420322 GCA_000816705.1 Dictyocaulus viviparus | reverse complement strand
AAAAAAAAAAAAAAAATTAACAAAAACAAGAATTAACATAGAAATATAAACTCATTCAAAATTTAATAAAGACCCGACTACCTAAATTCTAACTCGAAAAACATGCATCAACGATTACAAAATTCGCCTAGCATCCAGTCAGTTCCATACTCATATACAATTTTCACCTGATTCAAATCGACAACTTGCTGAGAATCGAACTGTCTCTTAAGCTTCTCCATATGGTCATGAGATCCGGACACTCGATAAATACCTTCGACGTTGAGCCCACGCATTTCAACCTGAAAAGTGGTCAGCTTTAATGAATTCCACCTACATGTGCTTAATAAAAATTATAAAATCATATAAGTTTAAAATACGTTACCAACTTATACAACACTAGAGTGCATAGCGCGATTGCCACTGCATATGCGTGACTGTTCGCAAATTTTTTTTTTCAGGCAAGCAACCTATCGTAACATATCGCTTTGCAATAGCAATCTCGTTTGGAAAGTGAAGCAACGCTCAGTTTTGAGACATTTGAACATAGCAGGTCTGTTCACATTGTATTTATGATTAGGAAACATGGTAATGTGATCAGAATTCGCATCTACCCAGAAAATGGGCGTTGTGGTATGTAGATATCTCTGAGGGTTTGTGGAACTGGAAGTAATACACAGCTGTGTGCATTTTGCTTCATGCTTTTCCCATCTTAGAATCCTTCACAGTTAAGAAAAAATAAGTATATGCCACGTGTTTAGTAGATAAGTACACGGATCGGAAATACGGTATCTTTAGCCTACATATTCCATCATACAAATAACAAAAAATATACATTTTTAGTGACTTGTCACAATATGTAAAAAAAGAGATCATTTGTGTAGATAATTTATAATAATAATTAATAATTCGATACATGTAATTTCTTGCATAAGGAGTCATGAGACAAACCAAACAATTTTTATCACTTGCGATCGCATACTTTCAACACTTTCATTCAAATTGTTAAAAACACCTAAATTTAATGATTAACACATGGCAGTAAAGATTCATTAGCATCCGCTCGCACACGAAACAATGTTAGACAAAATATTTTTAAATGTACCTCCTGAATACATTTGGTAACTACTATAGGAACAGGTGTGGAATGCGCCAAGCAGAGCGTCGTTAGATCCACTGCAAACATTCTTTTTACATATCGAGCTTCTGGTCGACAATCTGGTAATGTGTTCTCAGAACACTTCTTATGAGCAGCAAAACCACAATCTTCACAACGTACTCCCTTAATAAGTAAATGCACGACTACCGCTTTGTTTCATAATGTAATAAAATTCGGGAGCAAGATGTAAATACACATTGTCAAATGAAGATAAGTGAATTTGAAAAAATCCTGTCTTCCAATTCCTAAGTACATTTGAAAAGTGTGTAATCACTTTTTTTTGCATTAAAGGAATGGTAAGAAGGTGCACAATGAATAAATTACTACATTTGACGAAGAAAACTTTTATGCACAAATATCATTTCAACAGAATAAGCGCATTTATAATTTAACATTTAAACTTACTTGTTGTACTAATCCCCACATGAAATTTCGGCAATAGTCACAGTAGTGGGGCATTTTAAACGTATATTGTGAGAAACTATGAGATCGAGCATTTGATTTACGTTCAACGCTTTTCGTATACTGCATATATGGACTAAAAATAATGTATTCGTAATACATAATTTACAAATACGAATCAATCGTCTTAGACCTATGTTCATAAACTGCTTCGTCTGCCATTCGTTTAATGTAGTCTGAAGCATGTTTGTCCATAAACATTGATATCAATCCATCAGCAACTAATAGTTCCACAGTTTCAAATCGTTTTTCCCCAACGTAATGTGTGCCGTCATAATAAAGCTAGATGTGAAAGTTTTACGTTTGTGCGCCTATACAAAACACTCTCAAATCGAAATGTAGCGCAAAAAAAAAGTACATAACTTCATGGAAGTACATTGTATCGAAAGTACTCTATATGTTGAAAATTTTCAGAAAAAGCTACCTTATAATTTAATACTCGACCATCAAAGAACATACAAAGGGTAAAAGCATCAGGTGAACGAAGAGATTCTCGAACAAGAAATGCACCTTCTCCTGCCGCCATAAGCATACGATCCGCCTAGAAAACACTTTACATTAGAGCTCAGAATAAAGACACTTTTCATTTTCACCATATGCTGAGAAAAAAAAATAGAAATAAAAAAATACATCTATACTGTTTCTAATTATATGTTCCAGAAAAAAAACAGAAGCTAAACCTGCAGTGCATGTATTGCTAAATAAAAGACGAATTCGCAGCATGAATATGAATTGCATATGAGGAGTCTTTTAGATTGTTTACTCACTCACTAGCAAGGTGCTCTTAGAGTAACTTACTAGCAAATACCTTCTAGCCTCTTCATTGGTATTCAAATGCAAAACATAGCAGTAGAATTTCACCAAATTAATTAATTTTCACATAGTTCTCAATATTCACGGCAGATCCTGCACAGACGTGTAATTTTTTTAAGATTTGAGTCTATGTCAGCAAGCCAGTGTATTAAGTTATTTCGAGAAAGATAGTGAATATATTTCGAGAAATAGGGAATAAAGTGCATTTCTGCCTCCCCGAATACAGATCTCGTCACGATATCCCAGTGTATATGAACGCAGCAGACATTCTACATAGGTTCATCAACGTCAAGTCTTATGTTGTCTTTATAAACCAGAAAGTTTCTATGGAAGTGTGCATAAAAGTGAACATGATCCAAAGACTAACGCCACAACATCACTAAACTTTTTCGAATGTTATGAAAATAATGTAGTTGCAAATTCGATTTTGGACTGACATTCATTATAGAGATGTTGGCAACTCTTCCAATTGTATTGTAGTGATGGTTCTCATACGAAATTTATGCAATCCAAACCAAAAGTTATTTATAGAAAAATATGACGGTTTGTATAACACCATTTATAATGAAGCGTCTGTCAAACACATCATCGTTGTTTGCAATTTATAAATTTTAAGATTAAGCACACTTCAAACTGTTTCATTATTGATAAACGAAATTTAAACTCAAATACAATGAAGACTAACCTCTATCCTATTTATTACGCCATGAAATTCGCTACCGTACTGTGGAGGTTTATTTTCAATTAATCTGTCACACCGAACAGCTAGTGGTTTTGGTGCCCGTTCCTGCAGAAGGTAGAGATTCTGCTTCCAATAGCCAAGACTACCTAGAATAATTTTGTTAATCGTTGGAAAACGATATCAACAAATATTTTGCGAAAATATATCTTTGGAAAAATGGGAGAAAGAAATTAAGAAGTGGCAAGTAATAAGTACGTAAACCGTAGCCACCCTTACCTATGGACTCTCCAGAACCACAGATATCGTCTTCCATGAAAATAATACTGGCTCACAGAAGTGCGCTACCCATGTATTATATCTAAAATCTCGGCATTAATGATGATCAAGTGTAAATAAATAAACAATGTGCTCAACAATGGATTATCATTTAAACCAGTTCAAATATGTTATAGAAAATAACAAAACAAAGCAATGAAATAATTCATTCAACAGTTGGCCGCGAATCTAACGTTGTTAACAGTTCAGTTCATGCCTTCAGTGGAATAGTAACGGATTTATGCTACGTACCGTATACCACTATAAATTATCTTTCGGATTGTTTTCGATTTAAATTTACCATTAGTTCATAGTCATCGAATGATCGTCGTATGAGTTAGAAACTGTTAATATTCCAAGTTCTCAGATGGTCATGTTCTCTTTGATTTATTCTTCGGTGTCGAACAATATGTTTATGTTAGAGCTTCGAATATGTTCATATGTACATAAGTACACACTAATATGTTTACGTGTATATGTTCTTTATTTATTATAAGGGAATAATTTTTACAGTATGTAACAGTCTTGACCGGAACTTTGTTTATGCTGTCCTACAAATTTTAGATATCGTTATTCAAAGCGAATGAATATATTATGGATTGTGAGTTTAACCTATGTTTCGGCAGACATATACAGTTGCGGTGGTTTTGTTAGATCTACTATACCGATTGATTACTCTGGAATTCAGGTATTTCGATGCTGATAATGTATTTATCAGGCATGTTTTTATAGAGCAATGCCAACATTAGTGATAATCAAAACATGGATATTTGTATTTGGATAAATTTTTAAAAATCGTTCAGTTCTGAATTTCTGCTCCTAGACGTAAATCATGATTTTGAATTTTGTCTGGAAAATATGAAAATATGGTTACGAAAAACATCCAGCATCATTATTTCGACGGAATTTCGTTTGTGGTACTACATACATTGCGTATCCTGCGAATTTCTGGAAACATGATAAACCGTAGTACCGTTAAAATGAACTCGTGTTTTTGATTTTGTTTGTTTTTTCAGTGTTTTTTTTTTGCACTTGTAAATACTATCCGAGTCGATGTTTTCTTATTACTACCTAGTAGTGCTATGTTGGAACACTTCGGCGAGTACTGAGTTTGCTTTTCTTCAATCTATTACCTGTAGTACCGTAGTCAAAAGACTTGAATGAAATTTGTTATATAAATCTGTTTGACAGAACTCATTTTTTGAACTTTTCATCGGTTTTTTTTCACTATTTTTTTACGCCTTCAATTTATTAAGTTTTTTTCTATTTCAAAATCAGTTATTGTCAAAAAAAGTATAGTACATTGGGAAAATAGTGAAATATTCTAATAGTTTGGATCAGAGGGTGTAAATTAGCATGTACGTTGCATGTCAATCTATTGGGCATTAGAGTGGTTCAGTGTTAAAAAACGTATAATAGCTGGAGATCAATACTGAGAAGAAGACTAAGACTACATTGGAGCCAGGTACTACTAGCGATTAATTGTGTGGCATCAGTTCAAGCGATTAAACGAAATTGATATAGGCTGGAAAGTTCAATCTCACTATTGCAGGCCATTCACATCAAAATATATTCAACGCTACCAGTTGGAAGTGCATCTGCATGGTACGTAGTGATTGAAAGAAGCACCAGGATATAGGCGTGCACCAGTGCTCACTAGACTACCGAGCAGTGACGACATGATGAAAACATGAATTGACCGACCCAGGACGCGCTGCACGCGTAATTCTGCTGAACATTTCTGCTATGATCGCACAGAGAAATTTCTTCAAGTAGCCCATCACTGGCGATGAGTCGTGGATTTCTACCTGTCCACTGCATTGTGGCAATGAGTCATAAGATTAACGAAAACACGAGTTGCTCTATGCTCTTGAGACCATACTTTTGATCTTCTAGGGTTCGCAGTGTATGCTGTTTTTGAAGGTACTCGACAAAAGCGAACGATTACTGCCCACATCTATGTGGAACCACTTGTCAAGTTAGCTGAAGCAGTTCGAAAGAATTTTCAAAAAAAGACTCAGTTTCTGTGGAATAATACACTTCACCTCACATTGCTTTCCATCATTACACTCGCGCTCTCCTTGCTATTCACCAAATTTTGAAGGAAGTGCGCTGTACCACATCATAATCTTTGATAAATAGCCTCGTTATTTCTGAGAGATGGATACCCAATTGTTGATCAACAAATGGTAGCGTATGGTTGTGATGATGATTATGTTGTCGAATAATTAATTTTTTTGAATAAATAACAATAAAGTGGACAAGTGTCATAATGCCAAGAAAAATGGGATAGCCTAATGAATTGTTGTGCTTTTTCCTTAAAATAATTGACTTGATGTGAAGTAGTTTCCGTTCAGACTCCTAGCCTGCCACACTGTGGATGAAGATGTGATACGAGGTGAAAGTAAATCTAGATGTAGTATTTGGATTTGAAGGAGAAACTTGAATACACTTGTAGCACCATTCGTCACCATCTAAACAAAGTGTACCACCACAAATATATCATTTAATGAATACCTCATGTATCCACCACGAATGCGTCTTTAAGTATCATATTTCCAAGTTCTCCCCTCACATACAAACCACTGAGCGGCACTCGTTTTAAATAAACAACTTATTTTCATACTACGGAAAGATAGCCTTAAGAGTATGTATACTGGAGTCAGTGGTCAACGAGATAACGGATTTTGATAATCTCAAGACATGAATGTACTAAATGAATCACATTCTCTTGTCTCAGAAGAACGCTTGACATGGGAGCATTAAGCACGGACAGGCTACTATATTCGTAGAACTTATCCGTGTTGTATGATGGGTGGCAACTAATGTCGCGATCTGAACGTACAACAAACAATGCTAAAATCAGGATTCCATTAAAAATTTTTCGATTGAAGTTGAGGTTTAAAGCGTATTCGATAGAATGCTCCAGCTAGATAGTAGGCGTTGGTTTTGGAATGCTATCTTCTATGAATTTCATTGTATTGACAATGTGTGCCTTAAAAAATTACTTTTACAGTAATTACTGTTCAGTTTAAATGCAAATTGAGTTGTATTTGATAGTTGGCAAAATGATTGTTTTTACTGGATAGGGTATAAAACTATAAACTCAGTCGATCACTCTGCCGAAGTTTTGTGTATGCATTGACAGTTTTTTAAATTTCCTTTTTATGATCAGCTCGTTTTTTTTTCTGTCATAGGTCAAGCTTCTCACACCAGAAGGACATCTTAAGTATGAAGAGGAATGCAATCCAAAAAATGGCTATTACATGATTCCTGTTTACAACAAGGGACATTACTCTATTAAGCTGTCTGCGCCTGAAGGATGGTATTTTGGTAATATGCAATTTACTTAAATTCTTCAAACCGTTTTTTCTTTATGGAATTACAATAAAGTGATCTAGATCCTGAGATTGTCCATTTGAATCTTGATGGAATTAATGATCCATGTACGAAGAATCAGGATATTAATTTCCTTTTAACAGGTCACTACTTTTATAAATGGAATTTTTGGTATAAATGCGATTTTTCATTTTTCAAAACTTTTATTTAGGATTTTCCATTTATGGTGTGGTAGATGACGGTTCTGGAAGTGGTCCCAGTGGACTTCCTCTCACACTCAAGCTAGATGGGAAGGTAGTTGACTCAACATTAACAACTGACGGAGGGAAATATTCATTCAAGGCCGGAGCAGGTTTGTTTTATATAACATGGCCTTTCCAAGAAGCAGTGTCGAATGCCTGTAGTTTTGTCGTTAACAATGTAGGTGTGGAACAATTCCTATCCAGAAATTGTAGTTTGTGCGCTCATGTTCTACATATAATTTTTCAGGAATGTACGAAGTTTCTACTGGAGAAGATTCGTCTGTTTGTATAAGTCATGGGAAAGCTTTTGTGGAGGTATTTATGTTTTTTTTTCACGAAATATTGTATATTAGTTATCCGATGGCGAATTCTTAATCATAAAAATTTAGGTTAACAATGCACCCGTCCTTGTTAAGCCTAATTTACGTATATCTGGTTATCAAGTCATCGTTGATATTGTAAATAGCAATAAGCCTTTACCGAACGCTCGAGTTGTTTTGTATTCTGATCATCAATTAGAGGTAGAGCGAATTCATGTCCTATTTGTTTCCAATAATATTTGAACATCTGTAGTTGGATGACTGCAAAGAAATGGCATCGGTAGTACGTGACATGGAAAAAGCTAAATTTATTTGCAATGCCGGTGTCACATTAGATGATGGCGTTGTAAATATTCCTTGTTTATCAAACGGAGTATACTTTGTGGAAGCACAATACAATACTGATGAAGTGCAATTTCTCTTCACACCGGTCCGTCATAAATTGATTATGGAAAACCGAGCAGCGAAGGTGTGTAGAATTACTGATAGTAAGACATGCAAAGAAATTATTGTAGAATTGTTGATGTATCGCTGACTTATCTATTGCTGGCACTCATATTAAATTTGAATTTTTCAAGCTTTCGTTTTCTGTCACTGGATTTACGGCACGTGGACGAGTAGTTGTGAATAACAAGGGATTTCCCGGTGCGCAGGTTATTATAAATGGACAACAGGCAGCTGAAACCGATGCTAATGGTTACTACACGCTTCACACTCTTACAGTGAGAACCTCATCCATTTGAAAACGAGACCACATTTCAGACTTCTCAAAAATCATGTTAGTATTAGCTTGCAAAAATTTAGGAAGGAAATGTAGAAATTACTGCTAGAGCACCTCACACCCAATTCAGTGTTGAAAAAACTGTTTTGGTATTACCAAATATCCAAATTGGAGATGTAAAAGTCGAAAGGTAAACCTTTTAGAATATTGCACTTATGTCTACATATGAATTCTTTTTAATTGCGTGTTTTCCTTAATTTTTTGTTTAGGATTACGTCTGAACTCTATGTATTGATTATCTTTATTATAGTTTAGGTGTGAACTATTTTCACTTGATTGTTTAGCTTTGATGTATGTGGAACTGTAGAAAGAAATTCACATGAAACAACAGCTTCAATGCTTGTGTTGAAAAGAGCTAATAGTTCTGAAACCATTTTAATTCAACCCGCATCTGACGGAAAGTTCTGCAAGATGGTTTCACCTGCGAAGTATTCTATTTCGGTATAGATTTTGCTTGTTTGTTTTTTCTAATCAGCTTGGCTTCTCACCATTAATTTTCAGCCATCTGATTTGTCGACAACATTGACACCACGGTCACTCGAAATCGATCTAACAACGTCATACGTTCTGGACTTACACTTTACTCACTTCAAGACTGATGCTGTTGTAGTCGTCAATTGCATTGGTGATTATCAGATTGGATAATGTTTTGTGCAACGTGATTTAATGAATGACAAATCCAAATAAGATGATAAGATGAGTTTTGGCGTTGGTAAATTTTTGTTGTGGACTGAGTGTACGGGGTCGTGTTTAACATGATATGGTGGTGGTGGTTGAATGCGAACTTGGCTTACACATTGATATAAGTTGACAACTTTCCACCAAGTCAGTGCTAGTTATTTTATTCAGGTTTCTTTGGTACCAATTTACCAATTCCAGAGGGATGGCGGTCTGTCAAACTTAGGGTGCATCGACGAACTGATTCGCGCCTGCATGTCGCTATGATACCTCCACCGTTGCTCCGAATGAACTTTGTTAAATAATATAATTGGAAACAAAATATAAATGCATTTTTTGCAATTATGGTGGAAGCTGAATTTGCGAGAAATGGGATTTTGTGATCTCACAATGAATGACTATTACTGCACAAGTTAATTAGTGTACAAGTTTCCATAGAGTCGTAGAATTTGATTGTTATTTTTAAATATGTTTATGTAAATTCTGTTGCATACGTAATATAGGTACTTGTGAGACGCTATCAGTATCTTTGTTACAAGGAGTTGAAGTACAAGATACAGTACATGGGAAAGATGAATTCATATTTAAGAATATTGGACCTGGAGCTTATCAAGGTGAGCAATTTCAAAAACATATGAGGTGGTAAGTTTAACTTTATTCGACGTATCAGTTCGGATCAACGAAGGTGATCGAGCATGTTGGGAAGAACGTGAACTACCTCTATTCATTGATAAAGTACGTCCTCAACCATTACACTTTGTGCAAAGCGGTTTCACTAGCATCATTAAACTGAGCCATCCCGCTGATTTGGTATGTCTTTCTAAGATGTTATTTTCATTTTTGTAGAAATTCAACATGCATATCCGTGTCGTAATACAAACCATATAGAAATGGTCTCATAATGAGAAGAAACAATTACGTGGTGATGTAAATGCACCTGCTGGTATATCCACAGTTTGCACACCTGTACAAGGTCGATACAACGTTAAAGTAAAATCGTGTATGAAATTTGATCCTCAACAGTTTGATATCATTGGTAAGTACAATAATTAGTTAGGTCGTTTTCTTACTATGCTTTATTCTGTATAATTCTGCGTTATTTTTTCCGTTCATTGAATAAGTCGATGTTACTATAATACCAGCATTTTGAAGTACCGTCGGATTTTGTTTATGAATCAAGAGCTACAGATGCAAAGATAAGTGGTTTCATCAACAGCACTGATGGAAGTGGATTTATCGTGAAAGTCAAGTCAGAAATTTTTCTTTTTTTCATAAGTGATGTGACATATATATTAAAAAATGTCTTGTTTTTTATGAATCTCTCACTGTTAGGAATTTTGTGTTACAGGTCTGGCTCTCGTGAGCGAGATGTTTCAGTCCTAGCTAATGGCTTCTTTTCATTCTATGAACCGCTTACTTATAATGGCGATATTGTAGTTAGGCCTCATTCTACAACACATCTTTTCGAACCGCCTACCATCGTCCTTCATTACAAGTTTGGTGTTTTTTAGCAAAATGTTGTTCGTAAAATTTAGAAGCAGGTTCCATAATTTTGGCTCTTTCAGCAGTTACTTGATGTTCATATACGATACTTGTTGAATATGTTCAGATAATATATCACTAATCAGAGCTTATGTTATTAATATTTTATTGAAAAAAGACCAGGAACTTAAAACAAAAATCCTTGTTCAAGAAAAAGCAGTACTTGGGTATTTCCCAAGCTTATTACTTGAAATAAGATTTTACGAAAAAGCCTTTAGTTCTCAACGTAATTCGGGGAACAAGAGCTAACCTGTTGTGTCATATTTTCTATGGTTCAAATTTTCCAGAGGTGAGTGTGAAGAAAATGTCCTCACATTTGTGGCTACTAAAGGTAATTTCATTGATGGATCCATTTTACCTGCAGTATCAGGAGTGAAAGTGAGACATTACATTTCAGTACTAGTTCTTGTTATTTTTCATATTGCCATTCTCTTGATTCTGCTCCGTTCTTTATTTATTTTGGTCATACGGTTATTTATCAATAATGTTATAACTATTATGACTACCTTTTGTTATAAGCTGCATTTCAGATCACAGGTCAATACCGGCGTGATAGTAGTCTTAAATTTGTAACTGAGTCGGATTCAGAAGGGAAATACAAGTCAAGTCTATTATTTTATTTGCATTCAAAATTTCTATATCGTTTTGTAGTAGAATTCTTAAATTGGGAATCTGCGAACGACGTGTGTTTTCTATGACCGTTAAACGCATCATAGAAGCTGGTACTATGCCATCTCATTACTAGCAATGGTGCTCGGTTTCTTCGGCGTTTTAATGTCATTTGTAAATATTAAATTCTACCTCAAATGATTTTGATTACCAATCATGAATTGTGATTTGCAGTGAGTAACCTAAACTATGACCCGCAAAGGAGTTTTTGGTATGAATCATTTTTTTTTTACATTGACATGAAGGAAATATTAATATATTAAATATATGAAAACAGGAAGCAGCATGTTTACTTCTTTACTTATGTATGCTTTGATTAGTTATATTCTTGTGGAATTTCGCTTATTCCTGTCAGTGTAGGAATTTTTGAATTTTTATAATCTAATGAAGGTGTGGCAATTAAGATGTTCTATGGAGCATGTCATGCCAAATATCTATTAAATATAAAGTTTAGTTAGATTGTTATTTTTTGCTGAAGACCTTTCTTTCTTTGACGTTTAATTCATTAATTGTAAGAGAAGATTTCATTACTGTTAGGTACTATTTTTCAATGTTATTCAAATGCATATTAAGTAGAAATTAGCGCAATTCATCTCTTCATGGAAAGGGGCCACCGAATGTAAAAGTATGGTTAATAAATACGTCTTGTAGTACATGTTACAAGATCTTTTTGTGACTTCTTTCTCATTGGTAGCTTCTATACGATTGGATTCGTAACACAATGATTATAGCAAAACACAAAGTAATATGCCTATCCACAACAATTCCTTCATCACTTCATCTGAACAAAATAGTCTTCTGTAGAACGCTCACTTTGAATTTGGAAATACAATTACTCACCTTAAAATAAGAGATAGGTTTTGGTATTATTAATCAATCATCTTCGTTGTTGGATGTTCCTACGCATTTGTGTTCAACATGATATTGTGAAGTAATTAAATGCAAACCCTGGTATATATAATAACTTGAGTTCACCATCGCTTATCAAGACTAAAGCTTCTAGCTTCTTCTATCTATCTTGCCGAATTTCCCCCATACCACTTCACTGATGTCAAAAAGGAATGGGGGACTGTCTAGCCTGACAGGATCGAACTTGTGTGCACTGATTCGGGCCTGTGTATCATTATGGCGTCTCCGCCATTGCGCTAGATCCACAAACAAACGCACGTTGATCTGACTGTAATCAGACCGATAGTGAATGCCTTTCACCTACCAGCTGTTCTTCATATAACAAGGAATTAAATGAAAATAATGTTTGAGAATCAAAACGAGCTTATGGATATGTAATTTTTTTGTTTGCTAAATTGTAAATAATGGGTATTGGTAAGAAGATATGCTTTCAATCAATCAATCCCTTGTGGCGAAATACGCCTACGCATTCGTGTCCAACGTGATATCGTGAAGGTTTTTGAATGCGAACTTGGCTTACACATTGATAGGAGTTGATCACTCTCCACCAACCCAGTGTTAGTTACCTTTCTCAGGTTTCTTTGGTACCAATTTACCGATTCCGTGGTGATGGCGGCCTGGTAGGCTAGGGGAGGCACTAGGTGGTAGAGGGAGGGAACTGATTCGGGCCTGCATATCACTGTTGCACCTACACCATTATGCAATTGCGCCCCTCAATTACTATTGGTAAAAAATTGTAAATCTAGTCAATTGGGATCAAAAATTACATAGTGTTGGATTGAAACGTTTTTCGATAAATCTTCTCAACAACATTGATTGTTAAGAATCCGAATGATAACGAAAATCAAACATGTTTGTACGGTTATTAACGACTATGGGGAACCCCACCTACTCGTGTTCAACATAATGTAATGAAAGCAGATTAAATGCTAGTCTATGCGATGACTGTAGGAGACCCATCTCTATAGTGTCAATGCTGTTTATTTACCCAGATTTCTCTGTTCCCATTATTACTGACCCCAGAATAGTGGATATTTTCGGTAGACGCGAGTTGGCGAATATATAATATGTTGAGAATCCCTGGCAATGCGCATTAATGGAAAACGAATATTTCCCAAAAATTCATTTTCATACCTAATCGATCCACAACGTACATTAAAGACATTTGTCCCCTGCTGTTGTGCCTTTGTGCGTATGTCTGCTGTTTTTTGAGACTTTTAACTCCCACTTCTTATTTCTACTCTATTAATTTTACTGCTTCTCTTTTCTAGAATCGGTCCAATTCGACAAACTGAGGAAATCAAAATAACAGCTGAACTTGATGGTTACTCATTCAGTGAAAATCCTAATCAAATTGGCCAGATTTTTAGCACGAAACTCAGCAAGTTAACGGTAGTTGTGGTAGGCCTTACTTCATTTTTTTTCGAACGTAATTGCAGTGTATGTTAGATTTCTACATAATTCCTTTGAAATAATAGCTGCCTATTATAGTTTGATGCGGCGACATCTGGACATTTGGATGATGTCCTCTTGTCAGTGGTTGGTGAAAAAGATTATCGCAGCAACAGTATGGTTGATAAAACTGGTGAAATCAATTTTGTTGGTTTGGTCAGTAACAGGAATTGATCAACCATAGAATTTTATAATAATAGTGCTAAATCACGTATCGTGATGCCATTTATGAGCACGTAAGTTAATTCTAAATGATGAGATTCAGAAATAGAACCCTTCGAGGAAACGAAAATAATAAGATAATAGATAAGATAATTGTTGGCGTTGATCAATCCCTTGTGGTGGGATGCGCCCCCGCATTCATGTTCAACGTGATATCGTGGAGGTGGTTGAATGCGTGCCTGGTCTATACAATGACTTGAGTTGACCACTCTTTACCAAGTCAGTGCCAGTTATCCTACCCAGGCTCCTCTGGTACCATTTTACCGCCCCCGGAGGGCGGGCTTGGTAGGCCTGGGGGGCGGCCGCGAACTGATTCGGGTCGGCGCGTCACTGCGGCACCTCCACCACTGAGCCACTGCTCCCCCCACGAAAATAATACTGACTGTTATTATATAGTAATTTGGAGCACTAGTGAACATGCTACACTGATTACCAGACATGGATCAGGTTTTCTGCCGCTATTGTTTTGACGTCGTAAATTGATACCAAATTAATCTGAGTAGCAACAGCAGCAATGAAAATTGGTAGAGTGGTCAATTCAGCTTATACAGACCGTCGTCGCTTTCAACGTCCACGATATAGCGTTGAACATAAATGAATAAGCACTCCCCGTAACAGGGATTGATCAACGATAGAATTTTATAATAATAGTGTTAGAAATAATTTCATTATTGTGGGGTTGGATTGGTCGTCGTGCATTCGCATTGGTCTGTTACTTTAAATTTCATCAATGGCATTACATGAAAAAGTACATATAAAACATTTACTTATCTGAATAAGTCATCATGGAGTAAAAAAACTTTGAAACCGAGAACTGAAGAAACTTGTTATGGAGGCCAAGCATGTTTCGTAAGTTTAAAGGTCATATTTAAAGGTTGTGTGATTGCGTAACCGATGTATAGAATTGTCTAGCTGTACAGCAAGTTGTCACTGGTAGACTGGTGTTGTAAGCAACCATCGTAAGGGAACAAAGTATTAGTATCAATAGTATTATGACGAATTCATCGGAGCAAGATGTTTTTAGGCTCCAGGAAACTACTTTCTTCGAGCAATTTTACAAGAATACAAATTTGAGCCGTCCACAACGACGATTACAATCAAGGAAGGCCAGCACGAATACGTCAAACTTAGAGGCAAGAAAGTATCATTTAGGTATATTTTGGATGTTTTGCTACAGAGTTTCTTATTGAACACGTAAAAAAGACTAGATGAATATGAACAATTCTTTTATGCCTATAATAATGCTTATAATTCTTTGTACTTACATATGTTATAACTAATACGATTATTATGGTGCACAATTATTTTCCTCAGTATCAGCATGCAGGCTCAACCTCATATTTCAAGAAGTATCATAAAGTGTGTCTTTTATGAATTTTATCATTTGTTTTATGAACGCACGACCCAATAATGCAATTATTCATTTCGAAGAGGGCATGTGTCCAATTTTACTTGTGGACATTCAGATTTTAAGATTTCGACTTCTGTCATGCGCATTTAAGAGTTATTGGCTGAGTGTTTAAAAACGGCATTCTTCCAACATCTCCTATACCTCCGTATATGAGCAGTTACGCTTGGCGCCTCTTTACTCATAACCTCTAGCACAACCTCGTTTCGTCATTTATATTTGAATAGTTATTGTTGCTTATTCTATGACATTCGATATAATTGTCCGTCATAATCTCATAGTGTCAATTCATTGTATATTAATATGAATTTTATAGATTGTTTTTAAAATTATGTTCAAGTGAAGGTTTGATTACTCTGAGATCTAGTAGCCGATCCTTAGATAACAGCAAGTTTTTCGGGCGAAGAGAGACCCGAGTATCGTGGAGACGAAAGACAAACGGTTTGAAATCACTCGAGATCCAGGTTTCATAATCGATTCTCAATCGTTTATCATCAGGATGACGAAAGGCCCGTAAAATTTATGTGATGAGGAATACATACATTTGAAAGAATCATACGAATTTTTTCCTATATTTATTTGCTCAAAGGACATGACACGCATGACACGACAGTTCCCAATGTGTGTCTGTTTCCAACTGAATTTCGTCTAGTGAATGTTTTCGCGGAAGAGTTTTTCATTGTTTAGTTTGGTTATTGGCTAATGGTTGATTTTTTTTTCAATTTTTTATTTTTTTCCTTTGTGCTTCAACGATTTCCTTACTCATGACTCACTCACAGAATCGAAATTAAAGTAGTAGTATGAAAGAAATCAAATGTATTCGTAAAAATAAAAACAGCTTAAAGAAAAATAGCGATTGTTCTTTGGAAAATATCCCCTATATCATCGTATAATCTTCAGTGCTGGTCACATATCTTTAATAGCGTATAAATATGCTGCATTGTGTTGTATAATTACTATGTAGTGAATGATTAGCCAATACACCAGATTGTAGTGAACGTTTGGCCAATGCACTAGTTTTGTAGTGGTCGCTTGGCCAATGCAACAAGTTGTAGTGTAGTGGCCAATGTGCCGGAATTGTGTTAGAATCGTGGAATTGTGTTAGAAGACAGTGAATATCCTAATGGTCGCCGTGAGTAGTTTGCCACGCGGGTCTTTTGTACTGCTCGCCTCGAACTTGCGTTATGGAACCTCAAACTTGGGTAATTAAACCTTTATTTAAGCAAAACATAAAATATTACATGAAGACTACAATAACGATAAATAAAGAACATACATAACAGGATTCATAAGGATGTGATTATTCAATCAGATAACAATTATTAATCAGATACAGAGAATGATGTGTGAAGATAAAAGGAATACATCATGACTCATTGAGATTGTATGAGACTTGTGATATAATGAAATAGTGACAACAAATTCAATAGTAAAGTTGAAAAGAGATCGATAATGAGTAAAGAGTATGGATAAGACGTTTACTGTAGCTGCTTATATAGGGAGTGGGCAGAGACTAGAGACATGTAAACACTGTATGTCAGTACCATAGGCTAAGCACAACGTCAAAACAACTATGACCCTTTATGAATTCGGACAATTGCGTATGATTATCAAGAGAAAGCCAATGATATAATTACATGATTTGTATCTACTTTTTATGTAATTCGAATGATAAGGTAGAGATTACTCGAGAGAGTATTCTGTACATACTACGTCACATATAGTATTTTAGTGCATACGGACATGTACGCGAGATGTCTGGTTTGCCAGTTGCTGGTGTTATTGTGGAAGCTTTATCAGAGCAATGTGATCAGCATCATTCCGAAGCTGCAACTACCCAGGATGGATCTTATCGTATACGTGCATTGAAGCCGAATTGTCAATACACTGTGTCTGTGAAAGGTATGTTTTCAAGGATATTTGCAAAATCTACATTATATTTGTAGGGAAAAATGCATCAGTATTGTCTTTTATTTTTTTCTTGGCATTTTCACAAGTTTCCAATTTTTCGCATACTTTATGCAAGGGCTCGGGTTCAGTGGGTTTGTTTCGGTTTGCTCCAAACTTGAGTGGTTGTACCTCAAACTTGGGTAATTAAACCTTTATTTAAACAAACATAAAATATTACATACAATAACGATAAATGAACAACATACATAATAACATAATACTTTGTGACTTAAAGTCAGTTCATGCCTGGTTATCAATTTGATTTTGGTTGACCCAGATCCTGAG
>KN716193.1:386768-401097 GCA_000816705.1 Dictyocaulus viviparus | reverse complement strand
ATATATATATATATATATCTCAAATATATATAAAGCTTACATGACATCTTTAAAACAACTTATTAATGACTTCTACAGAGCCATGTCATCCAACATGGCCAATCACTATAATTCTTCTGAGATTCTCGAAAGCTTTCATACTTCTGCTATAGATAAACAGAATAGTATATTGATAATCAAAAATAAATGCAAATGTTCTTGATTTCCATTTTCGTCTCTTTCTTTTGTCTTTTTCCTATTTTTTTTATCTTTATGTTTCTTTTTATTTCGCGATCATTAATTCAAACAAAACTATATTGTATAAACTTGATTTTACTCATAACCAATTCTATCATCGAAGAGTACAATACGTCAACAATAGAGTTCCGTACTCGCTCGTGATATCGAACTCATCGTTTTACCTCTGCATTCAATTGATAGTTATTGATTTAATGTATAATGTTAGCCTTATGTAACTGTTTACACTCTGCTCTATCACTTTTTACTATGGTAAATCAAGGTTTATTAATTGTGGCTTATTGTTTGAATCGAGGTTCAATTACACAAGTTTGTGGTTAACATCCTGGTAGAGTTCAACATTTCCCATATATCGTTTACTTCGCTTCATGCAAAGCGTTTTATTATTACCTGGTTATCCAGTAATTATCAACCATTAGTTTGATATAATGGCAATATCGGCCCGACGGATCAAACACGTTAACGGGCAAGAACTGACAAGGTATCCACATAGAAATAATGAATGAAGCATCGATGGTAGAGTGAGGATCTCGGTAGTGCAGTTTGTAACATACCGGGCAGGGCATATGTAGATGCAGGTTCGAGATCCTTATTGCTTATTTTTCAATATCGACTGTTTCACTCACAATTATTCTCTAATATGAATGACACCATTCCATTATTTCAATGTGTAAAAAATTATTGATTTCTTAAAGTCAGACGTTTAGTATTTTTCACCGCTGATGCACCAGTGCATGTTGTCCGAGTGCCCATCACAATGACAAGACGATCCGGAGAAGTAGAAATTAGCGTTGCTTCACTGTTTGCATTGCCATTTTTTGGTATTATCGCTCTGGGCTTTTTCAATCAAGTACGAATACTTTTTTCAAAACTATGATTCTAGATGTGCCTGTTTTTTAGTGATGTTTTGTTTGTGTGTTCATAGTTCTACTGCCTAATTTCATTGTTTAATTTTTTTCTAGGGGCGTGCAAGGGAATTATTACGGTCATTTCTATCAGTTATCCACCCCTCCAGCACATTTGAGCGAAAACGAAGGAAATAGGCAGTACGATGAAAAACAGTACATTTTATTTCGTTGTTCCAATTACGACCGTTCACTGTTGCAAGCAGAAATTTAATAGAATAAGTATATATGTAATTTTGGAGCGAATGACAAACTGAGTTGTGTGATTCACATTATCATTGTTAGCTTGAAGTTATTCTTCTACTATGGTTTTATCTTGTGTATTTTTCAGATGAGTATTGTTCTCTCTGTACTAATGTTTTAGAACAATCGCATAAAACTTCTAACGATAACAGTCGTTTTTTTTTTTTTTTTTTTTTTTCGCGTTTTGTTGTTTCATTTAGCACTCATATGCGTGATAACCTACGCAGTGAATCTATTCGAAAATATATCTTTGTACAGTTGTTAATGTTGTAGTCTTCGGAAGAACCATTATCATTATAACCGTATCCAATAACTAATAGCCCTAGGGGTTTTTGAAATGAATAGTAAAAATAGAAGCTACAAACTTACAAATCTGATCTAGACAGACGAAATTTTCCCAATAAAACAAGAATGTGAGGTAATACTTCAGGAGAGGTATTTCGCAATTCACTTAAAGTGGTTACGAAATCTAGTGAGTCAAAAGTAGGCTTTGAATGATGCGCAACCTTTTGAATAATTTCGGCTTTCCAGAAGGATTCGCAGTAGTATGATTGTACGGATCCGACCAAAGTTATGTCAAGGATCATGGGAATTTTTCAGAAGCACCACATTTATATACGTTATAACACTCATGTACTACGAGATAGCGTCTAGACAGAATCAGTAACCATTTTATCGATCAGGTTGTGGATCTGTCCTATATACGAGCACTGACTGCTATTGGAACTACAAGACGAAGAAACATCTCTTGTATTCAGACAATAACCTACTTATAGGAAAAAGCATTCAACAAGATGATACCTTTCCGCCAAAATCGTTTACTGCCAGGTTACAGTTGTTAATGAAATGAGTTAACTATGACAAGAAAAGGATATGTATTGATGGAAAGTTGTAAAATTTCGTTTCACGGGTAACGTCATTTCTCGGGAAGACCAGTGACACTAAGACGAACACCAGTGAAATCACTGAAGTAGGATAAAAAACATGAAATTTCTGCAGGGGCCAGCACTACCAGTGAGGGCGTTCCATCCATTCTTCCAAATTCAAACCAGTGTGAACCCTCCTAACTTTTGATGCATAATACAAAGGAAAATTACTTCAAGAATGCATCTCACAATCTCTTAAATGGAAGTCACCAACAATTTGAATGAGATAATTCATACCATGGTCTATTTACGTCTCCACGTCACCGAAAGCCTTTCGTTGGAGGACAGTCCATGCTGTATTGGATGCAGTTTTGTTTTTTTTTATTAACGATACTCTTTTGGCCCTACGGATTCTATTTCCACAATTCCACAATGAGCAATTGATTAATTCAATTATACACAGTCCATAACACTTTATTTCATTCAAAAAATATCAAATTTACTCACTATTCAAGCTGAACTTGCGTTTACTTATTCAATCGATGTTTTATCTATGATTTTAAATCAGTAACATAGATAAATTTATTTGCTGTCGAGAGGAGCAGAATGTTTTTAAATAGTAGGAAGCTAACCTGTGTCTGCAAATACAACGTGAAAATACTCAACTGACAGCTCAACTAAAGTGCAATTTTTGTCTTTGCTTATTTCTATTGAAGTGACTTGGCAATCTATTGTTTGTTGTATATAGAGTGACCTTTTTGCACGATCGCCCCAAACTTCCAATGAAAAGAAGTATTCACATTCTCTACACCACATTTTGTAGTTGCATAGCATGTAGTAAGGAAGATGTTAATAATACACTTGAACAATTACACGATATTCATTTGTTTTAGTTTTGGGTTCTTTTGTTTTGTTTTCTCAGAGGATGGACAGTCAAGTGTTTGATATACTAAATTTGCCAACGACTGCTGTTCGACGAATACTGCACTTTTTGAGGTAGGTACTAAATAGATCAACCTTGTTGGTTTTCCGCAAGTATTCACCGTATGATTCATTTAACATTGAAATTTACTTCGATTCTAATGCAATTTTCATTAAGTAGATTGAGCGTTTCGGGCTAAGTTGGTTATGGCTATGTTTCACCCTTTTTTACAGAAGTTTATTTCTTCAATTTATCATCGTTTTTAAGCCGTGTTTTCTTCTTAGTCTTTCCCAAAGAAATTGAACCTCTGTATTTCCAATAGTTGGAACAGATATTACACCTAATTATATACATTATTTATTTTATATGTTGATAATATAGGAAAAATTTTTCCTACCACGTCTCGCAATACATTATGTTCAGATTATGCAAATATTCCTATGAATCGTAAGCGATGCAGGCTTTAGTGTATTTTCGGCATGTTATTGTAGAGATTGCTTTTTGTTCTGTTTTAAATATTCTAGTGCTGAGAATGTGATTTTTCTCACTAGAAAGTATATGTATGTAACTGGAAATATCTTAACTTGTGACTGCGATAGCCATAACACGAATTCTAACAGCAAAGTTCTCATTATAATGGTTTAAAGCACTATTTTATGCAGCATTTATTGGGAACTATTAACGTAAACTACGTCTTCGTCGGTTTCACAATGTAAATTGTATTTATAGGTACCCATATCTACGCAATTTAGCCACGGCAATTCCTTCGTTGTCTTCGTTGTGCGAAGAAGAATGTCGGAAAGTCGAACATGAAGTGCAGCTTCGTCGTGACTTCAAATGGTCTTTGATCAAATATATTATTTTTAAATTGCTCTGATTTACACTGTTAGAATAACTTTTTTTGATTTCATTTTACTTTGCTATGCATATTTTTCTCGATTTTTTTGAAAGCTTAAGTTCTCAAGGAATTCATGCCCTACATTCTTACATTCTTGTTTCTTTTCACTTTTAATAATGATTTTAATCAATGTCAATAGTTTTAGTTGCAAATATTTTTCAGTTCAACTTATCAACGAGTGTTGAGTCGTAGAATTGAAAAAAATGATTCATCTGATTTTAATATAAATACATTCTTGACTAGGACTCGAATAGCATGTGGTAGCAACGAAGATGGCATGGCTCCACGTGGGCTACATACCATGGTCTACCATGAGAAAGAGTGCGCCATGTATGTATTTGGTGGAGAAGCACCTGACTGGAGATTGCAAAGTGACTCGTGCGGACCGGCTTCGTTTAACGATTTATGGAGGCTGGACATGGTTACTAAGTTTATCAATTACGTCAAAGATAAACAATTTGTAACGAACTGGAATGACATCAAGAAATGAATTTTCTTCCTGTTTTTGGGCAACGATGAAATGGTCTCGTGTTGTAGTGAGATCCTCTCCCTATCCTTTGCCGAAATATCTTTGCTCCATGGTTGTTTATAAGGTAAGTGGCAGATCCCTCTCTAAATTTTATTAGTGATATTGGATATTCATTAAGGATGAGCTCTTGATATATGGTGGCTGTCGTCCTCTTCCTCGTCATAGGAATTCCATTCATCTCAATGAACTACACATATTCAATACGAAGAAGAGTGCCTATAGAATTGTACGTGAGATTTTTTTCTGAGTAAACATTTGAAGCGTTTAATTTTTGCTATGAATATGGTTGTATGTAGGCGCAACAGCGATTTCGATTAAATTCGCAAGTTTCGTTCGAAAACCTGTAATTGAGAATCTAAAACTTCTTTATGAGCGCAGTTTTTAGTGAATTACAAATGCATGTTCATAAATGTAGCAAACCATCCATGAGTATATCCTTTCGTCGATGTGCTGCTGTATAAATGATTCTTATTATGTTCAATGTCTTGTCTTGTTCTTACTAAACATTTTGAGTCAGATCAAGATTTCATAGTAGTATTTGAAAATGAAGTTACAATAACTGCCGATTAAAATCAAATGGTGATAAGGAACTCAGAAAAAAATTGCTCTGATTTCTTTATACTTAACATGCCTTGCATAATTATTATGCCTTAGTTTCCTATCTTTTACTGTCAAACATTAGTAATTTTAGTTATATCATTGTTTAAAATATATTTTTAAAGGGGTTGATATCACTTAATTACTACAAATAATTCATAAAAGTGCTGATATTGTTCCAGCAATTACTTTTCTTGCTTCCTAATAACGTAGGGTTAAAAATTGATGGTCGGTGGCCATTCGATTTAGTGCGCGCAGGTTTCCTTCTCTTCTTTAAACTAATTAATTGACTAGTTATAAATACCCCATTTTTTATGTGCATTATTTTAGTTACCAACGACTAATGACGGACCTAATCTTGCGGGTCATGCATCTTGTATGCATGGAGATCTGTTTATAGTGCAAGGAGGTGAGGTTTCAACATGTGAGGTGAGCTATCGCGTTTCAGTACTCGATATGCAATCGAAGCGATGGTTCCATGCGCCATTGCCTGGATTCCCTACGTGAGTGATTCATAATTTCCTGGAGAATGATAAATTTGCATTGAAATTGTAGTGTGATTCGGACGTATTTCACTTACTTTCTAATTATCGATCTTACAACCCCTGTTTCTATGTACAAAGCTACTTCCTTAACACGTTTTAAATGTTACACTTTGTTTTTTTTCATCAATCCAGAGTACTACATCGTTCGGCAGTCTCATCGATACCTAGGTTAGCTCCTTTGATTTTGAGAAATTTACTTTCCTACTATAAAACGATGGATCAGTATATACCATATTACTTTAGCTTTGTAGTAGGCTCTTCGTCATTGATTGTTCTTCGCGAAGGTTGTCTTTTAGCAACGGGTGAAAATATGCGTGATAATATGTGAGTGCATTTAAATATCCTTTATATGTTCGATGAAGTACGTATAGAATATTATCGTTTGTTTATGAATATCATGATTTTTGTATCATATGGAGGAGATATGAGTAGTGTTCGGTCGAAAGTTTCTTTACACAAAAAATTTTTAGATCCAAAAATATATCAATATTGTTCGTATTTGATCCTAAAGATCCGGAAAGGGTTCAATGGCAGTATAAGTTGATACCAGTTAGTTTTCATCTGGTTGTCTACTTTTGTTGATTTCATTATTTATTTTTACGTATGCTTTCTTCCATGTGTTAGTAGTTGTGGTTCGGATCTCAAAGTACTATTAAAGGGAATTGGTAGATGGTGGCCACCAGTAGGATTGTCGCCGCCTCCATCAAATAGAAATTTTGGAGGGATTGCTGTAATATGTTGTGATCGTCTTATACGATTGGTATCCCTTGGAATACCACAAAAAGGAAGCAAGGTTATTAATAACACTCTTGTAATAGATAAAGAACTGCTGTACTTGTCTATGATTTTAATGCTTTCTTATCCGAGATTTTTGCTGTACTACGGTCTTTTCTATTTCTATGAAATGTGCGTGTCGATTTTAATCGATGATTTCATAAGGGAGTTTTTGCACTACTCTTTTCGAAATTACGAAGTTTTTTCAATGACGGTAGCATAGTAAAGTGTTATTTTTTATCTTGTTTGGAATCTATATGTTGTAAAGGAGTATCATTTAGGATTCTAGGTGTAATATCATCTACGACAGTGTTCAAAAACGAACCACTGACTTTATCAAGTAAGTTTAATTTCTGTAAGATACATCGAACCGGAACCTGTGTATTCTATTCCATCGAAGTCGACGATCGTCACAGTATCAGTAAATTATAAATATCTTTTATTTACGGGTGATCGTTGTTTTAGTATTTTAAGAAATTGGCAGGAATTTGTTGAGTTCAACAGCTTCCGTTTTCTTTCTCTGGAATTAGTTTGGATACGTGTATTTGATAAGTTAAGGCTAAATATTCAAGACGGTTTTAAGCCTGAATAAATTCTCACATATTGTTTGTGCTCAGTCAGTGTTATATTTTTAAAAAGCAGTACTGAAATGTTTTATTTCCAAGGTTCGTACGGTGCATATTAGAAGCAGAGATGTCGCGTCGTGAACAGATGAGGCGTTACTGTTTTGAAAACAACACTGCTGAAAAAGAAAGTAGTGATAAAGTAAGTTTGTTCTCCTATGTTTTAACTGAACAGAAGAACACCTTGGTAGTCTTGCATCGGAATTTATTTGCATATTCATCGGAATAATGTTGTATTCAGCTTTCGGAAGTAATTCATCAGGACGGGATATATTGTGAGCTTGGTCGGTGTTATTTATCAGCAGCGGAGGTGCAAAATTGCAAAGAGTACGTTGATTAATACGAATAGCACACGTTTGAGCTCTATATAGTAAAACACTGTTTGTATTTGTTCTTTTTCATCATGTTATGCAATATTTTTTCATTCGTGATTTTCTCTATATACGCGATGTCCTTATTTACTCTATTTTTTTCTGTGTCGCTTCTATTTGGTATTGGGTAGGGAGCGCCAGAATAGTCAAGGGAATGCTTATATCTCTAAATAAAATGATATTCTTCGAGATTGGTGGGAATATCTGGCACAGGCTCTTGTTGATATGCAATATTTCGATGTCTCCTCATTGTTTTGATGTGACTTATTATTTTACTATTCTGCAGCACCTCTCATATCACCTCTCATCTCGTGATTACCCTTCGACCTTTGTTTCGCTAATAGTGTTGAGGATTACTTGTGTCGTAAACTCATAGAGAATCACAAACAAAGTTATTTACAGCTGTCGTTATCATAAATGTTTATTTAAAGATAAAGCAACCTCATGTTAATTTTTCATTAAAATTGGAATTTACATTTCAACTGAAAGCAACTGTGAAAATCTTAAGGACGGATTCAGCAAATGGTCTGACATAATGGAGCTCCACACAAACATCGTACATTTCAGTGTTGAATATTTGAATGAAGTCTTATTAACGTGGTCGTGCTGTTCTCCTTGTCTAATCGGTTTTTAAGTAGCATTTCTGCAAAATTTTTACAACTGTGGACGATGAATGGTGGTGATACCCATAAACCCTGATTGGTAAAGATGAAATGAGATTGTTATAATATAGCTTTAGCGTTGATCAAACTGCGAGATGCCCCTTCCTGGTACTAATTTATTGATCTTGGAGTGATAGCGGGCTTAATAAATACAGGCGCCGTCATGAGCTAATTTGGACCTGCATGTTACTGTTAAAGCTCCGCTACTGCGCCATTGCGCCCAATGAACTTTACTAAATAATATAGTTGCCATTGTTATCAATATCTTCTTGCTAGAGAAAGGACAACTGGTTTATTGTATATAAATAACACAATGGTTTTGCTATGTCTAAATCAAGTTTAGTTTGTTTTAGAAGTATTGAGCTATTAAGCGACTTTCATTTTCTATCGTAAACTCTAGATAGAACTGTTGGTTATTTTGACAGCTAGTACATAAAATCATTGCATTATAGAGCAAGATTTTTGTGTAAACCGCGTACGATCGATTTGGTAACAATAACGGTTGCAGTGGATCCGCATACAGAGTCTCAGCGGCTAACACCGCTAGATGAAGTCGATATATCAGAGTTGAAGCTACGGTTGCGTACGATGATTGCACAGCTTCGTGAGTTCACTATCTCTGTTGTGAATACAATCAGAAATATCTATCATGCTATTCATGATTTCAATATTCCGCTGTATATTTCAAAGAAATAGTGGAATATTTCTGCCTTGAGTTTGCAGTGGCACAAGCCAAGTTAACTTAAGTTTTGGCGTTGATCAATTTCTATAGCGAGGTGTGTCTATGCATTTGTGTTTAATGTGATAGAGGTAACTGATGCGAGTTTGATTCATACAATAAATGATTTGACTTGACCACTTTTTGTTAAGTTTGTATTACTCATCGTCTTATATTTCTTCCGTACCAAGACTTCCAAATGATGTAGAGTGAGTGCGTTGCTGAAATTGCAAGTAATGATTCGTGCCGTGTCGTGTCGGCGTATTAAGGTGGCACTTTCAGCACTTTGCTGCGCGCTTTTGTATTTCTTCTTCTTGAAAAATTCAAAAGAACCAAAGTGTTCGTTTTTAGTGAGTATTGTTTCTTTAACGCTTTGATAAAGTCTAATTTCATTACATTTATAGTCCAAATCCAGATTACTTTGGTTGAGTTTTCTTATTGTTGTAAAGCGAGATATACGCTCACTTTGTTAGTTTCGTTCCATTGTGCACAAATATGACGTTTTTTACAATTTTTATACTACTATTCTTAGCGTATAAGTAGCAAATTTAGAGTTCTATAATCTGTTTGATGTTTCCAGTAGAAAACCATCCAGTCCATATATAGTGGGCTTTACTTCAGTCAAAAATTAATGGTAGTTTGATGTTTGGGCTTCAGTGACGAAAATATTTTAAGAATGTCACTAGGAAGGATCATCATCAGACAATTTTAATACATCTCGTATCTTTGTTTTTCCATGTTCTTTCGCTTCTTTAGTTTGAACCAATAATTTCAGTACTTGAACCTTATATACTTGTCCTTTCCTGCGTTGCAGTGTCGTTTTTTTCTTCCGGAGTAAAGGAATGATGCCCTCTTCCCTTTCTAAATTTTGCAATTTATACCCATGAATAGCTTGTAGTATTGTTACTCATGAGTAACCTGTCCGTCCATCCCAGAAATCACTGAAGCTTATTATTTGTTGGAGGCGGCACTATAAGCCTCCTACGTATTTCCCACTTTTTCTCAGCATACTTGTACACATATACACGCATGTGTGCACACCTACAAAAGTTATGAGTCGGTTCAGCCATGCAGAATCAAGGAGTAGATTTGCTCGTAGAGGTTATGAAGAAATCCTTGTATGATAGAGGCCGGCAGCTCTTAATTTACACTAAGCTTTTGGGAAGAAAGAAAGAATCTGCTGAAAATTATTTGTTAGAAGACTGCAGATTTAGATATGAAGTACTACTCAACTCGTCCTGATGTTCTGTTGAGCCCAAATCTGCCATCTCGTAACAGTAGTTTTCGTCGAATGGTTGTGTTTACAGCCGAAATACCTGTTGGAGAAGAATTGGACCCACTACGTGATCTTCAAATTATAGAGTATGTTTTGCGTACATTCTTGAACGAATGCAATTATAGTATTGGATTCAGTCTTACTTTTTATTTCATTTAATTTTCTTCCTTTCTGATATGTAGAACTATTGTTTATTTTTTTGTGTTTGTATTATTCATTGTTGTTTGAAAGACAGTTTCCGTTAAATTTTGTCCCGAGTTATTCCCTAAGAATTGTTGGGATCCTTGATTTTATTTTGTACTATAAACAGTTATACTTCTATTTTATAGATTAGGTTGAAAGTATTAATTGATATCGATCTTACGCTTCAAATTTTTGTTGTATTGTAGGTGGTAGCACTTTTTATCTGAGTTTTGGTGATTTCTTGCATTTAAACAGTACTAAATATGATGAAACTTTACATGACACCATCAATTCTTTCGTATCAGAATTGCAACAAAACGTGTTCTGTTTAGTTTAAGCATAAATATTTTTGATTTACCCAATACTACATTGAAAATCTCTTATAAAATCAACCTTTAATTTTGCTTAGCGGATCACAAAGCATTTTAGAGTAGTTTGCTTGATTGTGCCAGTGATTCTATCATATTTCCAGCTCATCTCGTGCTAATTTTGCTAGCTCAATATTCGTTGAGGATTGTTACTGCGTTTCATCTGAGGTTGAAAGAAATGACTCGCAAAATTCTTATTTTGCTCAATTTTTTTAATGACGACGTAATATTTTGTTCTATTTTTTTTCCATTGTAGCAGTTATAGACGTTATTTTTGTAAGCATGGATTTCAAGTTTAGTGCTGAAAAACAATAGTTTATTAAGTAATATCATAGTTCCTAAATATTTTGGTCTATCGAAATTTTTTTTTCAGACTTGTTTTGCGGCAGGATTTCTCGTTTTAGCCTCTTATATCAAATTCCAGACTTCGATTTTGACTTATAATACTCTATTTTCAGATGGATCCCTCAAATAGTCCAATATGGAGGACCTCCAGAAACACGCAAATATTGCTTAGTGGCAGCACGTGGGGAGGTTGTTTTACATGGTGGCAATGTGCATTTTGGTAATGGAATGGGAATGATGGGGTATACGTATTTGATGACGCCGGTACATTCCAAGCCATTCCAAGCTACTTCATTAGCAGACATGAGTCACAACCGATTTGATTTCAAAATACTGGTTATACAGTAGTGTAATCGTATAGCAAGTTATTAAATCATAATATTATTGCTATTTAATAGTCTAGTCTAATTTTACATTGTCGTTATCATTCTGTACGAGCATTTCTCAATACACAATGTGTCATAACATTTCTCACTACTGTTATTATCTCTAATTATTATGACTATGTAAATGCATCACTAAGTCATTTCAAAAGATGTTAAGTAATTGTCGTTAATTTATTGTTAAGTAGCTTATAAAACAATTATGGAACATATATTAACGCATTTTTTGAAGACATCATTTTCAGGTCTTGGCGCATGTGATCATCGTAGTGAAATAAGTCTCTCGATTGAAAGTTTTTTTGTTTGCTTTATTTAAGAAACTTACAGTCATTGATATCTTAAGATTTCGTTTCCGATTGTTTTAGTTAGAACTAAATTCCTTGTTTTATGAGCAAAGTCTGCAGACTGTTTCTGTCTCGTCTGGTCACGATGTAGAAAGTTTAATGCTCACGTCGGCAACTTTTTGACTTTCATCTGTCGCAGCAACCATTCTTCTGCATGAGTATGCAATATTTTTTCATTGAGTCAGTATTCTCTATCGTTAATAAATAGTTCTCATGTTGATTTTAGTTAAATTTGTCTATTTATCAGCGATGGTATCAATTCCTGTATAATACCGTCTATTACTCACATTTGTAAAATTTAAAAACGAAGATTCCAGGCATATTTTTTGTGAATGTGCTGGGATATTTATATTTCATGGTAGGTACTATTATATATATATATATATACATATATGTATGTATATATATTGGTATTGCATTTAAATTCTTTAGTTGTTTTATCACAGCTGTGTGGATGAGTTGATTTTAGAGTGGGTGTCACATATCATGTAACGTAGCAAATAATCTCAAAGAGCTTCTGAAATCATTTCGATCGTCTAGGAGTACCTCTATGAATATTCTCATCTGTAAGTTTTTCAAAGTGTTCAATTATGTATCATTTTCTGATAGATGACATACCCGACGTTTCCAACTCATCTCTCAATTTAGAGTTAGTGGTAGAATATAATAAATGATGAAATAGATCTAAATGCTGAATCTCTGCCAAATCTCAAACGTTTAAGGGGTGGAGATATGTTGGAACAAAGATCGTTCTAATACTTTGTAAGGTATGGTTAAACTTTGTAAGGAAATACCAGTAAGGTTGTCGGCCAGAAAAGTTTTGTTTTGAATAACAACGGTTTGAGACGATAAAAGCGATAAAATAATGTTAATGTAGTAAACAATGCTCGACCTAGCATGAATTTTTTGTCATAATATCATCAGGAGTTGAAGAGGACCGTTTGCTCCATACATTGATAAAACACAATATAACGGAAAAGCCCCAAGGAGTTACGCAGGAGATTGGAATACATTGGTCTTTCCTATTCCATGTGGCTTATTATTCTATTTCTATATTTCTTCTGTTCTGTTTAACTACATCTTTATGCTATCATTTATCCATAAAAATTCTACATTTCGTTTGATTACCAACAATTCTGTTCTCTTATAGTGAAGATCGACCGCGATACTCATCAAATGGTTTTGGAAGATTCATTAAAAGTTAGTGGTTACCGTAAGATTGTTTTTAAAGAAAACTCGCTGATCTGGATTATTTTTTTTTCTCTATATTCTCTAGAGATTCCTTGGATGGGGTGTTCTTCATCTTTGCAGTGTTATTTTCTAAAGATTTTACATATTCCAGGATTGTTCTGTTGAAGATGTACGTGACGAGCTATCTCAACAACCGCGCTTTCTTTTGATGAACTATTTGTTGAGCCATTCAGACGGACGATTATCAAACCCGATTTGTCTCATATTCTATAGCCCTGATGGTTTGTGACAGATCTAACTTGTTACAATTGGTTGTAAAAGTTGAGTTTAGGTTGCTCTCCGGAATTGAACATGCTGTACGCTAGTAGTACAAATAGTATTGTACGTGAATGTGAAGTTACCAATGTAAGTATTTACTAAGGCATTTTTGTAATGCTTTCTTCGTGTTTGTGTGCTCTTCGTACCTTGCCTGCCACTCGGGTCTTTATTTAGATTGCGGCTCATACCTCAAACTTGGGTAATTAAACCTTTATTTAAACAAACATAAATATCTTGATTGTGACTTTGTTTAGCAATACTCGAGGTTGGTAAACAGTGTTTTATTGAAAAGACAATACAACACAGAGACAGGCTAACGTTTCGGCAGAATCGCCTTCATCAGAGCCTAAAATATGTCAATTGTGTGGTCTATTCAATCAAACACTATCGCTGATCTTGCAAAAGAAAACCTAATTTAAAGTTTTAAAAAGTGGTTCTATGTTAATTTGTGATTCTATTCGTTCGAACATTAAAGTTACCTTGCAAAAGAAATTTGAAAACCTAATAAGTAGACCACCTCAGCCAATTTCCACCAAACCCAAAAACAAACCTTTAGACGAGGGAAAGCTTAAGGAGAGAGACTGGGAGAAGAATGGGGAAACAAAGACAAGGGTTACCATATTGGGAGGCACAAGCATCTCAGACAACGCGCGTTCCCTATTAGAAATGGGTCCAAGTTTTTCACCCTCCCAACCCATTTCAAAAACGATCTTGCGCAATGTTGCATGTAATTTACATGAGCTTCAAGATCGACTCCGTTACAGCGCGAAACTAGAATCCAGGCAGGTCACAAAACCTGCGGGGGCATTATCATCAATTCCCTTCCCCAGAACATTCTATAGACAACAAGAACCCAATAGCGACACTGACGCAAGCTTTCATTTATTCTCGGAAGAAATTCTCAGGATCCTTAATCACTGTAAGGAAAAGAATAAATTCAACTCCAACCTAACTCAGCAGCAAAAATCTGGGATGAAAGAACTTAGGGAGTTGATAAATTCTGAGACCATCAGAATTTCAACTAGTGACAA
>KN716193.1:356745-374471 GCA_000816705.1 Dictyocaulus viviparus | reverse complement strand
TATATATATATATATATATATATATATATATATATATATAAAACAAAATCGGCCTAAATTATGCATTCATTTGGCGCCACTGAAACAGTGCAAAACCATTCTCAATATCTCTCATAGTGTTATCAGTGCATCCAAAACTTCCAACCTACTAGAAGTAAACCTATCGCATAAAACCAGTATAAAACAAAACAACATAAACAAAACATTTGGTACTGAAAGTCAATCTTCTGTCCATAGTCATGCTGAAGACATCAAGTAGCTAAACATTTGAGTGTATGATGTGGAATACCACTATCACAATATACATTGGCAATGAAGTTTCCGAACCAATGTCACATGAGTTTTCGCATCTTTTCAAACTGAGCAGTCAAACAATATGGTTAACCATATTACATTAGTCTACATAGGATGCAAAACCAAACAATCTCATCATGACGATTTTTCTAGCCTAAAGAGAGCCTTAAACGCTAAAAGCTATAGAGAATGATGAGAAAAGTATCTTTTTAGACAATAAAAGAGTGTAACGGCAAACACGTGTTGAAACAAATCTTAATACTTCCGCCAATATTTACCAGAGATAGTTTTTTTTAAATCTTCAGCATAAAATTAAAGAAGACCCACGTGGCATCCATTCGTTTTGCTTGTTTCTGATAGATTGGTTCTATATCCATATTATGTGCAGCAGGTGAAGTAGTGTTTGCACGTCGTAATACTTCTGTTGTATGTTGCAAATCCGATAAAAGAGCCTCTAAAAGAGATCAACCTAAAAAGCCACTCAATATGTTCCGAATCACAGCAAACTGTGTTATTAGAACATGTTCTATTCTCATTGAAAACATTGTAGTTCAGAAATCACCAACAAATCTGAACGTGAAATATATTTTTGCGACTTCACACACACAGAAAAAACATGCACATGTTCCACATAAACACGTCATCACGCAGCAAAAATGCGTGTAACGTTACTGTTACCCTATTTCTCAACTATCCTTATCCTCGACTTAGAAATCGATTGTTAAATGTTTCTTTTAGAATTGCATTAGTTAATGTGCGGTATTTCACCAGGTGAACTATATCACCGACCAACACAACACTTGAAATATATTTAATCGAGGAAAATATCTCTATTGCTAGCTCGTTCTTTTTACGCGCTTTACACTCATGTCGGCGGCCTACGATGCACGGGAAAATGCTGCTGACGCTTACCAGGGAACTCAAGATAAATTTATCTTACCAGCAAGAAAATGTTTCAACTACACAAAATTTCGATGTATTCTGAGAGGCTACATAACATAACAAAATGAGCAGAATGACTTTCTTCTGCACAACTGCAATCATATGCTTTTCTAAAGTAGCACACATATTTCATGTCATGTTTCACATGTTTTGTAGAAGTAAGTGAGGACTTCCGAAACACTCATTATAATAATGACATGAAAAGCATAAAAATTGATGTGAATTCTTCCGTAGTAATTACACATTAAAGAACAATTAACCAATATTTTGCTGTCATTTAACCAAGTGTCAACTTCATGCCTAAAATTGACACAATGGTTTTTTTCAAAAATATCTCATAATTACACATGTACGTTTAAGTATGTATATATGTTTATACGGTGTTAGTCCTCATCAAAAAAGAACAATCGCATACATTCAAAACAAATAAAGTAATGTGCAACTTGTATTCATTACCCAATGCTGGCTTGACTGCGTCAACGAAGGGATCGCTAGACGGCATACTGCAATCGGAATATTATCACATGATTCTCATAATTTCGAAGTTATGAATAATAGGCCTATTGAAGACACGATTACTACTTAACGTCTGCAATTCAAAAACTTGAATATGATGATATATAAAAAAAACCTATAAACAACTATAAGAACTCCAATGTAAAAAATTCTGTGTTAACGTTTCCACAGAGCAGATAGCACTTTTCTTTATTACTTAATATGACACTGTTGAGGAAAATTCTAAAAGTAATTGAGTTTCTGTGATAAATTGCTAACATATTGCGTCTAAACCTAAGACGATAAATTAATGTGCAAGTACAACTAACTTGAGCACTAATGAACAAATCAGTTGAAACTCTAGAAGCGAAAATTTAAGAACACAGAAAATGCACTACACAACAAGTGAAAGACCAGATTTATCCACTCCCCCCTCCTTACCTCAGCATTGCAATCCTCGAAAAATCAAACTTTGCTGAATTCAAAATTCAAAGACATGAATATGATTACGCAAACCTAATAAGTAAAATAGAAGAATAAACTGATAGTATTTTAAAGAATTCACAAACATAAAAAGATATGTTGGAGTAGATATTAAGGCACTTATTTGTAACAGTAATCACGACTTGAAATCCAGAATGGAAATCATATGCTTATTTGATAATTGTCCATGTGTAAAAGAAAGCATTACACAAAAAATCATAGAATTCACGAAAAATAACTACTAAGCATTTCCGTTTTTTTTTTCACACAATACATGATCACAACACGAATTGAGGGATGCACAAAACTAATCAATAGCTGGGAATTCTCGCTATACACTCGCTGATACATACTTAAACTACGTATATCAAAAACTACTAATTTTACGAATACGCGATTATAACTACCAATGGGGAAAAACATGCCTCTTTTTCGGTACCTTATCTAAGTGTGAATTTTCCAAACTCAAAATTCTTCCAAAAAAACTAATTCAGTAAAAGAAAAAAAAAGCATATGATTCACTTTTTATACTTCCAAATATATGTACAAGGTACTCTTTAACCGTTCAATACGCTATCGCATACTGCTAAAATCTTTTCTCCACAATGAATCATCAGTCTACTCTTAGTACATATTTGGAAACCATCATTATTTTGCCATTTCTTTCTCTCTGTTCGAATTATTCACACGTTCCTATTTTCTATACCTCTGCACTAATTACTTTCAATATTCGATACGCTAGCACTTCTTTATTTGGTGGATGTTCGACTCTCCACTATTATAGTTTAATGTAAACATACTGACGTAGTAAATTAACTAAAACGTTGACTGATGTTACTCTTAAGTGTGGAGCGATAGTGTCCCCACGGCTACTGATAAAATTCATTTACGCCACTGTATTTTATAGAAAATTTTATAGGAAAAAAGGAATTTCAACACGAGAAAACCTTACATAAGCATGTAGAAAATCACTGAAAGTGTTTGTTAAAGCTGCATTTCCTAGGAGAACATGAAGAAGACGGCTCAGAAAATTTGAAACAGGTGAATTCTTTTTTTTCTTTCCTCTCTCATAAGCCACGTTTAGAGTACTTATCTCTCATCGTCGAAGATGTTGTTAAGCCCTTTTTGGATCAAAATCCTTTTCTGATAACATGAAATATTTTGAGCTTAATTTAGATCAGCTTGTTTTTGTCCTTGCGAAACCTAATGAAGGATAAAGATCCAAAATTAGGAAAATATTAGACAAGCCTTAGTTCAATTATTCACATGGGAAGATGACAGATTTTTCAAAAATTAGACGTTCGAATTCCCCTCATGCATCAACGTACATTGATAGAAACATTAGTTTGCCACATACCTGGGGGACTGTAATTGAAAGCAAGTAAAAACAGTACTCCATCACATGTACAAAATACATATCAAATATATCAAAGGTGCACAATAGAAAAATTGCACGAAAGAAAATCGTTATTTCTAGAAAGCCATACCTAAGTGCTAATATTTTTATACAATTTCCTCCGACAGCTGATCGTATAACCATATGACGCACAAGTGATGGTGTTTCAATGAAATTTCACCTAACTTCTAACTCTATTTTACAAGAGATTTTCGATCGTGCAGGGTGGATGATAGATTTGAGTGCATATCGCATCTAACATGGATTGACAATCACCAACCTCGATGGCTCATTTTATGAGAAAAATAAATAAACTTCTCCAGTTATTTTCAAATACACGAATTGGCATTTTTATCCGCTTTGATGATGCCATGGCCATTCAAGGTTAGTACTACCGTTTAAACTGTACAAATCATAAATCGCTAAGAAAATTTCTGATACTAGACACTTCTAATGCTCGAGTAAACATGAATATTGGTTGTCCATAATGTTTTCCTAGTTGATATGGTTAGATTACGCATGTATTATAGAGACTAACAAAACCCTTTAAATAAACCACTCAAGATGCGCTTTAGTGTTTACAGAGACCGAATGGATGCACCACACATTCTTTCAGGGCGTCATATCTCGGTAGTGATTGTTTGAATCAAATCTAATTTATGCCTTGTATTGAGATGACTACCCTCTGCCAACTCAGTGCTACTCGTGTTTTACTAATTCACGATTTTCGTATCACTGCGATACATCATACAATGCGTAGCACTCCATCAAGATTCAAGAACTTTGATGTTTGCTAATTTGGGTTCAACTGTTTCACAAACGTAAACTGAGCAAACGTCAAAACAAGCAAAAAACAATTCCATGCTTTTTGATATAACTCTATAGAGATTAATAAATTATTGACGACACTACAGCAATACTTGCTATTTTCCCCTCCATTCTCCAATGAATAGATATAGGAACGGCAACCCTTATCACTTACCATTCATACAGCTCTGACTGGATAAAGGTATAAAAGCATTCTAGCCTTCCACCTAGACTTATTCTGATATTTGCTAACATCACTTTACTTCTTGTTAGAAGAGGACTCCAAACAGTTTAATTTAAAATTTTTCAAACTAAAAAATACCTTTATTCAATTACGCAAAGTCGAAAATTTTACAAACGTAATGATACAAACCTATGTATGATACGAACAGCTTAGTAGAAATTTAGATAGAATAATGCTAAGACCACTGTCTTCTTTCATTCGACGCTTTGTCTTATCGTCCATATAATCCTATATTTCTCTCATAATCTCCTGTTCTCATTTTCTATATTTAATAAAACTCTTTATCCAAGGTTGAGGTACAAAACCTAATTTTGAGATAAACCATAAGACTGACCGAACCAATAACAAGTTAGATACACATATGTAAGACAAAAGAATAGAAATACAATGGAATCGAACAATAGTGGGGCGCTGAGTATGCTCCTTATTAGCAAATGTAGAGATCTTAAGAATAAAGATCTTACCGAGCTCTTCAAAAGCACTCATAATTGTAATATTCTGGAAAGATGTTACGCCATTGCTCCTATCTGTACACTAATTTAGAGCTCTGAAATGAAATGCATGATTCTCTCACTGAAATTCTAACCGATGTAGGAAACAATAGCGAACTACGATTAGAATAAAACAAAACGGAAAAAATCTCAAAAATAATAACCGATTAGAAAAGCATTCCATATTAGATGATTCACTTACGCTTCTTAACAAACGACAATGCGGTACATGGATGTTCTATGTCAAAGATTATAATCCTAACCATAAAATCACCCATCAAACCATTTCTAATCATTTTTCAAGAGGACATGTTAAAATTCAAATGTTGAGTTTAAAATGATTATCGTCGAGTATATATACACTAACAGGACGACATATCCAAAGAACTATGCGAAATTCACCGCGCTTTCGTCGTAAAACACAGGTCGTTCTATAAAGCGATGTTTACACTATGAAAATTTTGACTCCACATCATATTTTCATGATTTATCATGTTATTCAATAGATAGTCTGATTAATAAAATGACTGATAGCGTGACATGACTATCCCAAATCATGATGGTTGACATATCATACATAAGTTACATCAAATTATAGTGCAAACAAAACGTATTATGGGAAAGTAAGAACATAATACAGTATTGACATACGAATAAATGACATAGCTAGGCAAAAATCACAGGAAACGCAAATAATAACATTCAATTCTGAAATAAGCGTACTTACTCAAGGACGAGAGCACACAACACCAACTCATGATTCGATTACGATCTATACACGACGGAAATTGATTTTATAGTAAATATCACTAATTTACTATTTAACTACTATCCCTCACTTGAACTGATACGTAGGAATGAATCTAGATTTAAAATATAAAGATTTTATCACATATACACCGTCATGCATTTATAATCATATAAGCTCCTTAATGTAATGACAAAACAAAATAGTACGCGAACAAAATGTATTTAAAAATCATTGCTACTCATAGTACCAAACGGAAAAATATTTTTAGCAGTTATTAGAAATACTTACATTCTATTCACATATGTACTTAATAACAATAAACGCATCATGAATTGTTATGCATACAGAAACCATAATCAGTGGCCCCTAAGGTCGTCTTGAAACAAAATACAATAAAATTGATATAGAAGAAAAATTAAGTGGAATTAGTAATAATGAACAAGTGACTTTTTGTAAGGTAGAAGATACATTCACTCAGTCTGCTTGAAGTTGTAATCTGATCAATATTTTGAGCTGCCCGAATATTTTGAATCTTGATGAGTATACGGCCTCCCTTTGCTGTTCTCATACCATCTGTCGTATCTGTCCCTGCATAAAAGTTATTGCTATACCAATTTAGTATTGTTTTGATAATATGTGTGTGTGGAAAATCTAATTTGACTTTTCAAAATCTGACTCTTCCAATCACATACACTGGTTAAGCATCAATCACTGCACTAAATAGCATAAAATAAAGAAAGAAATCGTTGTTAACTCATAGCACCTTATGCAGATAACACATGTGTAGTTTACCTCAACGCATTTATTGTTAAGAATGATGAATACGTATCATGTTATAATGGTGTTAAAACACATAGAACATGCCGTAGATGAACACTAAATCGCCTAATTATTACAAGGAATTTCGCAGCTTCAGCAATCATCTATAAAGTTACAATTAGGGAAACTTTGAAACTAATATGCTATCAGCAAGTTCCTTGAGTGATCTAGTAATCTTAACGATTCAAGCACTACAAAGAATATAGTACGCTCATTATGCGACAACTTAATTATTTAGAAAAACAAGAATATTTTCAGACAAACTGTTGCAATTATGATAAATTTCAGGGATGGATGAATTTCAAACATGGATGAAAATCTTCAAAGAAGAGATTTAGTAATATACAAAGGACAAACCCTGCTACAAAATACTTACGATACATTTTCAAACATCCTATTTTCAGAAGGTTTGGCTGGAAATGTTCGTCTTCGATCACTATCAGGTCTTGAAAAGATGTATGTTCTACACAAATAAAATATGATAAACAATATGCAGAAACCCTTACCTCTTTGTAAATTTAGACCTATTGGTGTAGTCTTGTTTGCAATGAGATGTTGAAAATGTTCTAGAGCTAAAAAAGTACGCATTATACACGTCATTAAATAACTATTGATAGAAAATTTGAGCATATCTGAACAAGTTATAAGCAAATACGATATGAACCAAAAATCGAAAGCAAATTTGCTTATCCAGTAAAAAACAAAACCCAACAAGAAAAAAGTAATGGACGATAGTAAGCACTTCACTTCAAGCAATTCATACCTCGGAGAAGTATCTGAATATAAAGGCAAACATGAATCCACTACTGTTACTGGAGGCATGGGAGCCGAATTACTGATATGTTCTTCATTGCTAATTATTTTTCTGGAAAAACATGTGATACGGTGAAGTTTTTTTTTCCCAATTATAAAGAAGAAATACCCGATGTTGTCTCTCTTACGACTGTTAGACTGCCAAGATAAATGTGGATCATCGGATGACTCACTCCGTTTTGCGTCTACAACCGATCTATTTGTTGAATCCTTCAAACAAACCAATGTAGTGAAATAGAAATCAAAATACCGTTCAAAGAACTAGTAAATCATCAGCGTAATATTGATATAACACACATTAAGTCAAAAAGGCAGAATAAAAATATTCTTTGTAATTATTTTCTATATCAAAACGAACAATATGGTGAATTGAAAATCGTGAATGCAGAGATTTAAATAAAATGTAATTAATATTGCAGCACCTCTGGAGATAAGTAGAAGGAAAAAAATCTGCGCATTAATGGTTTTTGGGGCTGTTATTTAAACTCTTGCACTCAAATAGATCAAGAAATATTGTTAAAATATTGCATCATTACCAGCTCATATGGTGAAATGAGCCATAGAACTTGGCAATGAAGGGCTTATACTACTCTTGTCCTATAACAAAAATTAATTACATGCTTCTCATACGAATTCATAAAATAGTAGCCTTGAAATAACATTTGTCTTTGAAATGTAGTGAAGAATTATGTTTGACGAAATTATAATAACTAAACTGCTACGCTATATATATATATATATATAAGCTTCAAACTCATAAACCCTCATGGAAAATTAAATTTAGCACTACTAACATGTTTCGACCCATTGCGTGGTTTTACTCTCAAAGGTATGTTGAATAAACTGATGCCATCCAACGTCTCAACTGCAAACGGCACACTTTCCTCGTCTTCAAATGAAATCATTGCGAAACGATGTGAGTTTTTATCGGTTAGTGCCACTTTCTCAACGGGTCCAACCTAAAAACTACACAAGTAAATATGATAAAAGCTGTTAGCTCTTGCGCTAATATAATCGCAAGTCTTATTAAACAAAACACACACTGACTAGCACAACCATTACTTAGGATGGTTTGACTACTGTTGCAGCTAAGATGAACCGACAATCTTTTCCCCAATAACACTACCAGCCTTCATATCTTCATTCCCATAGAAACTGTAAAATAATATTTCTAAATGGAGCAAACCTGCGTAAATAACTCTTCCAATAGATCGGTCGTAACATCAGTTGTAAAATTACAAACATAGCATGTCCGATCGTCCTCATCACCCATCTGATCTCAAAAAATTAGAATATAGGGCAAAAAGTCTTAAAATGATAAACACTCATTGAATACTCAAGTTGGCTAGTACATCCACCAAAACAATTCAAATGACGAAATAGTTAAACATTTTTATTGGATAAAATCAACTATTGGCGCTTAAAAACATTAACCGAAAAAACAACAATATTATTGACATGTTGAACACGAAGTATACACAAAAGCAACAATAACTTGATTTTATACAATAAAATAAATACATAAAAACAATAGAATTCGAAAAAAAATATATATAAAAAGGGAATCAAGGTAGTTGAGAAAAGACATAAAAAGGAAAAAAAGTCAGAAGAAAGTGAACCAGAATGTATTCGACGAGAATTGATTCCAAGTCACTTTATGAATTCTTATCTAATAGAGTTCTTGACTTCCTGAAAAAATGGCACAGTAGACCTATAGTTGAAAAAATCAACTATTGTAGACTACCTTCTCTAGCAACTGTAAGTCGGCTAGCCAAGCGTCTTGCCATGACATCTGGGTGATTCTTCTAAGTCTTTCACAAGTAGTATCCATCATGCCCCGAAGTTTTTGCACTTCTTCCAGAGTTAATTGGCTCATCGGTGTGTTGATTAAATAAGAATGATCCGTTTTCTATTAAAAAATGAAGAAGAATTAAGAATTAAAATAAAACAAATAATTAAATACCTAAATAATTAGAATAAGAATTAATGCTTCAAATTGAAGAATGAACTACTTAATAAAAAGAACCGTATCAATTAAGAAAGTTTGTAAATTTAACCAACCTCGCCTTTAAACTTCTTAACAGGATCGTCTTCGAAACCCATAGCTTGAATTTCATTCTGCAGTTCATGCAAGTGCATTCCATAAGGTCGAATGTCTCCAAGTGTCATTAATTCCACGAGACGCAACTGAAAAAACCCATATCTATAAAAGTACTATCCGAATATCCCATGATTTACTAACACATGAGAATTGAATAAACCTGTTGCTACAATGAAAATAGAACTACTATTTTATGTGATGACCTTTACTATCTAAAGTGACGAATTTTCAGAAGAATAAGTAAGAACAACCACCACACTACCCATGTCAAAGGTGTCCATGAAAATATCCTCACTACTTATCCAATATCATTTACAAACCTTAAAACAACTTATTCAAATTATTTATTTTTATTGAACAGTATAAAACAACCTCAAATAGTAATGAAAACAAATTCTTCGTTACAAGCATCATTTTTCTGACTATTAGACAGTATTCGACACTGCTTATTTATTGAACGAGAAAAAGATTGTAGCTTAAAATTTATTGGGAACGTATAGTAACTTTCTGCAATCACGGATCAAAATAATTCTAGAATTGTGAGAAATATTTCTCTACAGCAACTGTACATCAAAACAATCTCTAACATATGAATTTCTAAGCTTAAGATTTCAGCACTATATTGAACACGTTAGTAATAAACGTCTAGCGTTTTCCTTAACAAACAAATCTTAATTTTGTAAGTCCTGATCCAGTAAAAAAGCCTTCATTTTCCCATTGCTTCTAACAGTTTTGCAAAACACATTCATAAGAAAAAAATTATGAGCCTACTTTCCAGTATATACTTTTTTGATAAAAAAATTATATTTAAGCATAAAGTTGTCTACTTGATTCTCCATGCGTCTTCGTTGAGCATCTAGCATGCTGATTTGATATTCTTTTCTCTCTTCGTATTTTCTCCTGCGGACTTCAAAGTGTTCATGCATAATGCCAGAAACAGATTTGTAATGCTTGAGTTTTCCTAATGAGTCAAAGAGTACCTAAAAATAGGTCTCCGAACTCTACCACCAATAGAATAAAAATCTTTCGTGACTTAGTGCAGAGTCACGTATGTTTTTGAGGTGATTGACAAAGCGAACACAAAATATGAGAACTAAAATAGCCTGCTGATCAGAGACATAGATGGGATGTTCATTTCAAGTCAATCTTAAAACATCGGTAATTTACCATAGAAGACGAAGAAATAGTTGTAGACAGCTTGAAAGTCTTCATAATTTCGTTATGGCGAGCAGCAGTTCTCCTGTATCGCTCCGTGAAATCTCTACTCAACTCGACAATAAATCGCACTGTTCGTTCGGTGTGGTACTCTTTGTAGCCGCTACAAAAATACAAAACAAGCCATCAGTAGATAATTCTGTTGCGCTCAAAAGCTAAAAACAACTCAAACGAATCCGAAGAAAACAAAACTTGGCTAATATAAAATATGTAATATCGACACTTTAATGAAAACCACTTGTTCTCTGATGAACAAAAGAGCAATTCAAAGAATGCTTATTACTTACTATACTACAACCTTATACAGGCAACAGACATGCACACAGGTTTATTGAATAGCAAGATTAAACGAAATAAAATACTTCCAAAAATAACCTCAATTGCTGATTTAGTTACAAAACTCCCAGCGAAAATCATATAGGGAACTCGTACAGAAATAGTTTGCTGCACATCAGGTCTGAATTCTGTGTAACGCAGATTCAACTTCCGCCCGACTCGTCGAATGTTTTGACCAGCTCAGCAGTTTGGGTTATTAATAGCGTCATTATGATCTACTATTTAGTCTCGGACCATTTCACCGGCTCATGAGAACCGGTTCTGAGGGACTTAAACACAGTTATGCTGTATTTTAGTAGGGGCCTCACTGTGACCACTCCTACTACATTGACTCGGATAATTGATTCCTGGATTGCCCTTGATCATCGATAGAGTCGACTGGACGCCAGTAAAACCTTCATTCACCATTTTCTTTCTGGTAGACGTAAGTGTTTCCTGTTAACGTTGAAAAGTAATTATCTTGGTCTTATGATTTGTGACGTATCGACAGGCTTTGCGAATGCTTTTGCCATGTTCACTTTCGCATCGTTCGTCACTTATGCTTCCTTTTTTAGAATATTCTTTTATCACTTCTTCGCAGCGTTTCACAAGTTCGGACGTGAGTCGGTAATTGGCGGTGGCCTAAACTGCTCCATATTGGCGTATGAGCGTAAGAATTCTTGAAGACAAACTTCTCTTAATAATTATCGAACTCTCGGCGTATTTCGCCGTTTAGCGTAAAGGTGTCTAATTAGCCGGTCATATTCCTCGTCGATGTTGTCAATGACGGCATCTCCCAAAAAGCCAACTCTTATATTTTGGCAGGCTCTCCCTACTCGTCCTACCATACGCTGTGGTACCGGGAGCTTTTTCAAGGTCAGGGGAATGAGGCCCATTTTTCATGGTACTTTGCAAATTTTTGCGATTCATACGGCTAGCTTGCAGAGCCTTTCCACAGGGGTTGAAAAATTTAGCTCGCTCATGGGCAGCTTTAACAGTTTATCCTAATGAGCGGACTAGAGGTTATTAGTTGGAGACGACTCCTAACCACTTCCCATGTACTTTACAGTCGTTCGATTGCGTATTTTTTACCGAATCGACGGCAGGATACAAATTGTTCACACCGGAGCACAAATATGAACGTATACGTAGATGTACCTATGTGCATATAGAAGGTACGAGTCGACCAGCACAGCAGAATCAGCAGTCCATTACCTGAATTCACCGGCATCTCGAAGCAAGTACACGGTCGCCTTTGGTCCGCGATTTACCCCCTATCCGTCACCTGGGTCCAGCCACGTAGCCTCGATTGCCCAATGGCTCAAGATCCCTCAATGAAGAAGATCCATAGCATCAAATAAGCACTAGATATAATTTTTGACAGAACAAATAAGTGATCTCTTTGACACACTAGAATGCAACCGTTCAGGATTGAAATTTTTTAAAACGCTTTCAGAATGCAAACTCACTTGATTATTTTTTTAGATTGTAATACATTCAGAACTTTTTGCTTGTACTTACTTGTCCATTCACCCACCGGCAATTCGATAATTTCGAGCCTGAAATAATGCCGCATTTGTTTTTGTCTTTATTCGTTAATATTCTACTAATAGAGCACTTTTCTCCCATAATTTCTACGTATTTCAGCAAGACTTTTTCATTTATAGGATTCTAAAATGTTTTTACATACATTTATGATTTCCCTACAGTACATTAGAAAGGCGAGTCCTTTAAGGTTATGATATGCAATTAGTTCAATTTGCAAACTAAAAGAAAAAAAAACACAATCTCTGAGAAATATTCTCACATCAAACAATTTTTTTACGATGTTCTTTATGTAACGTAATCCATATTGACTAATAGCAATGTCCTTTTGAGATATTCATATCGCTTTTGTCAAATTAATTAGTTAATTTTAACCAATCGCATAACTTTTTTATCGGTCAAATAAACGTATTAGAATAATTCGATAGAATCACAACCATTATACAAAACCAGACTAATATTTTCCTAAGGTTAATTCCAGAAATGTCTGAACATTCGTAAGGAAACCATATAATCAAGCAAAATTTTGAATTATGTACACTGAATGATGGAATCACAGAAAATCATTCCTTAGTATAATTTAAAAATAAAAAATAGTTGAAGAAAACTCTTCACTTGGTCTCACATTTCCGCTCGATTTCAAAATAAGAAAAATGGGCTTCATACTTTTGAACAAATCAATGTACCTTCCGACTAACTTGTATTAAATTAATGTTTGGTCTTTGTAGTTAGGGATCGCTCACTTCTAAATTACACATCACCAAAACAATCTCTTTCTTAATGGATTGGATGGATAGAAACAGAAAAAAAAGGAAATTCAAACAAAAACAAACAATTGCACATAATCAGAATGTTTTTTGCCAAGCAAAATACAGTTCATGTAGTTTAGAAAATTTACCTTTTTGATCTACTTCTATTTTTAATTACCTTAGAAAATCTCTACTACCCAAATTTAATCCGATCTACAAGCATGTTTTATGGGGAACACCTGGATTCTCACTGATCATCGCGATAGAGCACTAACAAAACTTTATTTCTCCCTATCGCGCTCAAAGCAAGCAAAATAAATTTATTCCACTCTACGAATTATATGAACATCATAAATCCTTTCCATAACCCTTTAGAAGATGTCTGACTATTGAGCACTAACCTTCATGTATTGTGTTTAATGCCAATAGGCCACCATTCATATGTATTCACTGCCCTGTTCACTTTCGTCGATAACATGGCATGAGATGGTGAGTCCCCGATTTTTGATCACTGGCATGACGCAAAACTTCAGATTCCCTCTCCCACTTCTACGACACGGAAAACACCTAGCACCACCTTTTCGATGGAGCGCTGGATTACGCCTCATGATCCTCCATCCTCCCGTAGTATATCAGTTTCCGTTGCGCACTTGAAAGCAGGAAGAACCGTAGTGTTAAAGATAGAAATTGTTAATATTCCTTGTGTGAAGCGAATACTAGAGAACATCTCATGTTAAATAAAAATTGTCAGCAACACTTACGAAGACATATTCGTAATTTTTTTTTTACATAATTGTACTTTTGCAATGGTATTATAATGTCCATAGTTGCGCTGAGATGGCCGCAAAACTCGGAACCTCAGGCGGGACTCGTACCCGCACTTACAGATATCCGGTCTGCCGTGCTTTCCATTACACCACCGAGGCCATTGCTATGCGACCACTCAATGCTTCACTTATAGTAAGTGGGTACCATTATAATATCATTGCAAAAATACAATTAAATAAAAAATTACGAATATGTCTAAAGTTTCGGGTTATCCCGCAGTCATCAGCTTAACTGGATGTAATGCCGATATCGGCTCACCAGATCGCACCCGTTGGCGGGCGAGTGTTGATAATGGTACCCACTTACTATAAGTGAAGCATTGAGTGGTCGCATAGCAATGGCCTCGGTAGTGTAATGGAAAGCACGGCAGACCGGATATCTGTAAGTGCGGGTACGAGTCCCGCCTGAGGTTCCGAGTTTTGCGGCCATCTCAGCGCAACTATGGACACTTACGAAGAGTCACCAAAATAAAAATAGTTTTTGTAGAGAATAGTATTAAACCTGCCATATGTGTATGGATGTAACTTAGTTTTTGCAACAAGATAATAAGATAAGACTCAAAAATATCGGGAGAACAAATCATTTTTTTGAGTACTATATGATAGATTTATGTCATATATTAATTAATTAATAACTAGCAACATCGTCGCGCAATGATTACTAGTTACTAATTGAGAATCCCGTCATTTTAAAACCACTCATTGAAAACCTATCCATTCAAATAGTTTTTAAATTCCGATTACAAAACTGTTCTAGCCAAACGGTTCTCTATATTGATGTAACCTTAGCCTATTTGCAATTAGTACTGTATAACAGCCTCGCTTTATTACTGAAAGCGAAAAACCATGACATTGATACACCACGGTTTTGAGGTGGTCACAAACATGCGAACTCAGGCGGAAATTTTTGTGGTAAACTAAGAATCCATCATAATATCATTTTCGATGGAAAACAAAATGATTACTATTAAGCTGAAAACTAAAACAATTTATAGAAGCTATATTCTCTACTGGACCTCTTAGAAGCGTCTACTTAACCCTACCTTAGGTATAGGTATTTACTTAGTCACTTTGAATTCAGACGAAGATAAAAGGATACAGAATTTTTAAACATATTTAAAGCAGTTTCAACCCGTTCCTTTTATTCGCATTTAAGTGTGTTTGATCAATACCTTTCTTTTCATACGATACTTTCATTCCAATAAACAATATAATTAATTATTTCACCATAAACATTGCATTCATAGAGCAACATACGTAAGAAACGGTGTATTTTTCCGCAATGATGGTACAAACTTGAATTTCCCATGTATTTCGTAGTGATTTTCATAAATTTCCTTTACACTTCCAGAAAAATCCGAAAAAGATGGTACCTCAAAGTAGTAAGGGTAATAAACAAAGGTATATTAGAAAAAGAAAAATAGATTTTTTTGAACTGACCATCCTTTTTAACTGATGGCCATCAATGAGTCTTCGAACATTATCGATTACTTCGAAAATGTTGTGGCTCAGGACACGAGTATACCAACCAGTGGCTATGCCTTCTGCACCGTTGACAAGAATTAATGGGACGATCGGACAATACCTTAATCATAGGAATTGCACTATAAACAATTACTAAGAAATCTAACAATGTTCTAAAGAAAATTTAAAATATATAATTCATACCATTCTGGCTCGACCAATTGATTTTCTTCGTTCATGTACTTTAATATATTATCATCTTCTAACGGGAAGATTAGTCGAGTAAAAGGGCTGTAAATTAAGTCATCAATAATGATTTTGATGAGAAAATTTAGTTTACATGCACTTCTTAATTATTTATAAATATAAATCTCTACAAAAATGATTTTCCTACGTTTGAATCTCCTCGTTGTTGTTACACATCAACATTACACATATTTTCTCGACTATTCTTTGTGGATTTCATTATATAGAGAATCGATTACGAGATATGATTCGCAGAACTATTAATCACAGCATAGCACCTATCCAATAAAAATTAATTGGAGGAAGAAACATGTCAATGATCAGGACGTCACATAACGAAACACCTTGTTGTAATCAATATTCTATTATTTGTGAATATTCATCATAACAAATTCATTCCATCACCCTCTGATACCTCCAGTATAACAGAGACGATCAGACGATAGAACAGTTTCATTTACCTCTAGACGATGCTTCCCAGCTCATAACCCAGCCTATATCAACCTTTATAATGCGTTATTTATCATTCCTTTATTACAATCTTGATAGATGATTACAATAAGCGCAGCCATTCTCTGTCTTTAAAACCTCTGTTCTATATTATCTTTGAAAAAAATCTTGTTAAAAACCATTCAATCGACTTACAATTCCGATCAGAATGAAAAAAATGTTAAAAGACAGAAAAATCAATGAACTCGCTCGATATGTTATGAAGAATACGCAACTGAGTTAACACTTTTACGTTTTTCAATCCATTTACCTGTAGACAATGCTTTCCGCGTATTTTGAAGTGAGAAAACTCTACTAAAAATATGAATGTTTTTTACAGTGCTCATAGAAAAGGTTCATGGCCGAAGTGCTGTGAGAGAAATCTAGAAAACCATAATCTCGTAATGGGTAATGTTACATTAAGGCAAAGAACGAGTTGTAGGAATTATATTATATATGCAACCCATTACTTCATCACAGATATGAAGAAGTGGTCGCAGGCGTAATAGAAGCCAGAGCAAATTCTAATGAAGAAGCAAACGTTCCATCAGCTCACGAACATGTTTAGAAAAAAGAAATGTACTGATATTTAAGTGATTTACATTAAATAAGGAAACAAACGAATTTTGCTTTTTTTTGTTCACAAGTTTTTCCAAATAGACAAAATTTGTTAACCTGTAGAGCACGAAGCATGAGAAAAATAGTGAACTAATGTCTAGCAAATATAAAAGCAATACACTTGATAGGAGTAAACACAAACATGTATACCTCAATTTAGTAAAAATATAACGCGAATTAGCAGCATCGTTTCCTCCTTCGTGTCTCGTACCGAACTGGCCAACTGGTTCAAGCATGCACAAGTTGTTCGTACCAACGAAATCTTGTGCTAGTCGCACTATTGTTGTTACAAGTGCTGCCTGAAAGGATGGGAATCAAATAAAGTTGCCATTTCTTTGCAAAGAAAAAATTGAACGAGTAGCCTGTTTTTCCAACAATTAACTATTTTAAAACAGAAATCACTTCTTGATAGCAAACACTATTTGCCTACACACAGACCTGGTGTAGTGACTGAAAAACACTCATAGCAGCTAATACAATGTAAAATATATTGTTTAAAAAAAGAAAAAAAAAGAAGTAGAAGAAAATGACGATGTTCTGAATTAACTGATATATAACACCGGCTCTATGTAAATGTATTTACTTGAGAAATACTTTTACATTTGCTTGCTTAAGAGATGAT
>KN716193.1:346227-356645 GCA_000816705.1 Dictyocaulus viviparus | reverse complement strand
ATAACATAAGTAAATATATAGTTAAAGTTAAAAAGAAAAAAGAAGTAGAAGAAAATGACGATGTTCTGAATTAACTGATATATAACACCGGCTCTATGTAAATGTATTTACTTGAGAAATACTTTTACATTTGCTTGCTTAAGAGATGATGGTTCATTAGGATAATATTTTACACGGACATCATTAGAAGTAAGAAAAAGAAATTCAAGCAACTTAGTTAGAACCTCGCTTCTTCGTTATATGCTTCCTCCAGAAGAACAGCCTTACCACGAAAATAGGATACGACTACTTTCAATATCAGAGCAATTTCTCACTTGTTTAGCCTACTGTGCATATACTACCTTTATTATGTAACATTTCTTTTGTTGAGCATTCATGTGCAAAGGCTGAAGAATAAAAAATAAACAACTACATAATATACATTACCCTTATAGCATTACACAACCGAGCTTATATATCAGATGAACTTATCTGTACGACCAGTTTTCAATCCGATTTTTGATTTTTCTTTTGACTTTTCGTTTCAATTTAGTTTGCTCATAGTTGTCGCAGCATGATTTACTATAGAGAAGACTAATATGTCACCTGTTATAATAATTAAACTAGCTGTATTCTCCCCATAAATTTTTTACCATGGGAAAAAAAGCAAGTTTGCTCCTTGTGATGTTGGAATGTACTTACTTCATTGAAAACAACTAACAAGGGTTATCTCCAACATTATATTAAATTAACTCAGTATGGCGCGTCTCCTTGTGCTGAAGGTGCCAAAGTGATATGCAGGCCTAGCTCAGATTCGCGGCCGCACCAATGTTTGCCGAGCCCGCAATCCTTCTGAGATCGATAGATTGGTACCAGAGAAATGTGGGTAAGATAAATGGCACTGACTTGGTGAAGAGTGCTCAACTCGAATCACTGTATAACTAGTATAGCTGTCATTCAATCACCTACACGATGTCATGTTCAACACGATTGCGTAGGCAGATCAATGCTGAAGCTTATCTTATCTTACCTCTCCATGATGATACGCTTCATTCAGAGCTACGGCAGCAGCTAATTGATTCACTTTGATCTCTTTGTTAGAGCCTCTACTCAATAATGTATGGATCACTTTGCGTTGAGATGGTTTCAAACCATCTACGACAGATGGTATCGAGCGCTGTAACAAATATTAGCAAATCAATTACTAGAACAGTTAGCAAGTGAAGTATACATGAACCATCCTTAATATTTAACTAATATTGCCTGTTTATGAATGTATTGATGTAAATTTACTAGAGGCGCTATGTATAATTCAAAAAGTTTTGATAAATTGGGCAGGCTTCATAACAAACGCACTCACTTTCAAATCCAGCAACGAATAACGAAACAGTTCTTTATCAACAAACTCTTTAAATGTAGAACTACGGCTGGATGGATAGTCAAGAAATGAGTCCTGAAAATTAGTTACTGTGCAGACTATGACATGAACGTTTTGTGAAGAAATATTAATTGCTGAAATTGCATATTATTCAGGACAAGATTTCAAATTTGACTAATAAGTACTGCAGCATGTTATCACTATGATTACGCGTTGTTTTGATGACTATAAGCAATTTGGTAGAAAATTTACATTAAAGAATATCCTTTATGATATTTCTTTTACTTTCAATTATTTAAGCCACTAACATTAATCGATAGATCAGAAAGATTATCGCTCTTTTCATAGGCCCAGCTCACCGTTCGATCTATGATAAGCCAAATAACATTTCTCATGAAACATAGCTCCCATGCTGTATTAGACCCTTGAGGTCAATCTTTGTGACTGGTGATTTTGTATGAACTGTTATATAGATGATTTCAACATCATAACACCACTCTTATCAACTAATTACTCATTCCATACACATTCCTTGCAAGCAGTATAAGATCATATTGCTTTATATTAGACAAGGGTAAGCTGTGCTCTGTAGCTGGTCACTAATAACATAGGTTTCTATGAGGAACGATAGGAACATAACTAAACAACCTGGATACGTATGATGGATTCACAGAATTAATCTTTATAAAGAGGGTTATTCAGGTTTTATAATGTTTCATCGAAGTAGAATCTGGCAATACGAATAACAAGAAAGAACCATTAATCTCTCACGAATCCACTGTTTTCTATCATTTGCCCGATTTCTATCGAACGCCAGATGGATTTTCGAATCATCTTCGTCGTTCTCATATCGAAATTGAACCAAGTGTTCGTCTAACTTCGAGAAATATTCACGAGCTTCTTTTGATGTTGATGTACCTAAATGAGTTTTAAATACTTAAGACTCAATTAAAACCTGCAGACATGGTTGAATTATATGCACTTGGAGAACAATAAAAATTTCATTAGCAATTCTAAATTACACCTCATAAAATATTGTAAATATGAAAATATGGTGTTACTTCAAAGCCGTTCCTGGGCAAAAGTATTACTAATTTTCAATAACGAATAGAATCTAATTACCCTAGAGTATATAAATTAAGCATAAAATAAAAGATCGACCCCACGATCGGCTATCTTCAAAGCTCGGCATTTGAAAATGAATAACTTTGTTGTGATTGTCTTCAGCAGTACTCGAGGTTGATATATAGTGTTTCATTGAAAACACAATGCAACACAAACAGAGACTAACGTTTCGGCGGAACCATGCAGATAGTGTGATATCATTTCAAAACAATAATACAAATACGATAATTGTAAAATATAAATGTAAATTCAGTTTACAATGGTTGTTCATTGAAATATTTCAAAATAATTACACTATAACAGCGCAAAAAATGAAAGAAAATTCTTTAAGAATGCTCGACGAAATCGAATTGTAATTACAGATATATAGTGAATGTATTAATAGTACTGAAGAAATGAATCCAACTCACCAAGACCTTTATAATATTTTAAAACCAATTTTCCAGTATCGGTTCTATCTTTCTTCCATTGATTGAACTCATCTATAGAATGAAAAGTAAGAGTCTGAGATCCAAGATGTACCTAAATTTTTTTTCCGATACAACGCTTATTCGATAATCAAAAACACAACTGTATCATACGTTGTATTGGATCTGCAAATGTGATGTCTCAATAAGGTTATGACACCTATTATCAGTACTTTAATTTATCCTCATTTTGACATCTTGTTCAGTCTCGTTGAGTATGACAATTATTTTTATGTAAAGGTTTAAGTACCCAACGTTGAAGCACTTGCTTAACGACAGATCTATAGTTGTTGAGTTTCTTACCGTAGTTCTCTTATATTTGATCACATACCTATTCCGAAAGTCTGCGTTTTACCGACTTTAAAATCCGCCTAGTCCACAACAGTAATAAAATATTAAGATTAGTTGGCGTATAAATCCACATATTTTTGATGATAAAGTGTAGGATGTGACAAAACAATGATTCTATGTTGAGATAAATGTTTAAAAACGGTTCGGAATTCGTCTTAGTAGTCGCTTTAATGTATCTATGGCCATAATTTTTAAATAAATTAGCTTTCAAAAAGAAGAATTTTAGAGAGACTTTGCTGATAAATGCAATATGTGACTGAAAATAATTCCAAAATTTTTGATCTCTAATGATGCTGAGGCAATCGTAAAACGTGGAACATCGTACAGAAACCGAACCCGTTTCTAAAAATGTTCTTTCCGTTATCGTAAAGATTACACTACCAAGGCCTTCGCTCTACAATCATTCAGTGCTTCACTTTTTGTATCTAGGTGGATATCTTATCAGCACTCACCAGCTAACGGGTATGAGTCGGCAATCCGATATCGGTATTGTATCCAGATAAGCTGATAATTACAGTATGATGGGATCTATAATCTCCCATGACTATTTTTTTCCATCAACTATAGTTACAATGGTTTCGTTTTCATACTTCCAATGATGCTGAGTTTATCGGAAAACTTGGAACCTCAGGCGTGACTCAGAACTGTATCTGTATATGTCCAGTCTATTGTGTTACCAATTGCCCTCGCTCTGTGAGCAGCTAATTTGAAAGTCTCCAATTTCAGTGACTTCTTCGAACAGTTTATCGTATTATTGTGGTTGAGAGTCTTTTCATAGCCATCTCGTGATACCTTATCAAAGACTACAATGTTCACAGTAATTTTTTTAACTCGTGATATTTTTTATACGTCATAGATGAATCAGTCTAATTGTATATCAAGTTCGAGTTCTAGCCGCAGCTACAAGCTTTATTAGGTATAATATTGATATCGGTTGACCAGATCAAATTCGATAATAGGCAAATGGTGATAATGAATCAACTAAACAACAGGTTAATCTTTAAATGATCACACAAAGAGAACCTCGGAGGTGTGATTCATGGCACATAAGTAAGAATATTGGTGACACGTTGGTCCGATTAACGCCTGAGGTTCCAAAATCAATTTATAATGGAGTCAGCATCGTGGAGATACTAGCTAATATCATTTAAATTTATAATTCAACAATCTTATCTAGTGTTAAATAAATCAATATACCTACTTTTACCAGAGGTGTTGAAAACGACCAAATGAAGCCGTAGCGAAGTAATTGCGGCCAAAATGTGTGCAGTAAATTTATGATAAGACCTTTGATATGTGAGCCATCTTCGTCCTTTAATATGAATAAGATTGTGATGATATATAATGTCAATAATTTTAAAGCCACGGGGCTCCATCATTAAAGGATTTCGAGTTGGTTAGTCACAAGGTTACGACGCGAGACCACATGTAGCGGATAATGGTTGAATCGCGGACTAAATGCGACCGTGAACTTGCCTTAAAACGCGGGTGGATTCAGAGAATGGACTCTATGATTCTACTATGCTAATCCACTAATACCTACTATATACATATAGGTACATATATGTAAGCGTGCATATGTGCATGTGTGCAGATTGTATCCTGCCGTTGATTCGGCCAAACACACGAAATCGAACGACTGGAAAATGCATGGTAAGCGGTTAGGAGTCGTCTCTAACAAACAACCTTCAATCTACCCTTTCGTGTAGACTAGCAAGCCGTCCATGAGTAAAGTAAATTTCTCCGCAATATAGGAACCTATAAGAGTTTATGATGATGATGATGATGAAGAAGAACAAGATGATGCACACTAAAATTTCAAAAGCTCTCAAACCTACGTACTCACAATACGCGCGAGAGTTCTATAATTAAAAATACCATAATAAAATTGAACATGTCATAGTGAATAGGAAGTTTTGCCAAACGGATGTTGCGATGTCCCGAATTTCATACGGAATTCGATCATTGACTTTCTTGTGTGAAATTTTCCTGTTCGTGCAAAGTACAGAAAGATGTGATTTTCAAAAAAAAGTCCCAAAACTGAAACAAATTGGGATTCGCATAACTCCTTAGAGAGCTTACGGGAAGATACCGTGATAGACAATATCAACGGGAAATATCACCGGCTAATTAGGTACCTTCATGCTACCGCGAAAAATGCCGAGAGTATGATAATTACTAAGAGAAGAGAACTTCTTCAGGAATTCTTACGCTCATACGCCAATTTGAAACAACTGAAGCCACCGTCAATTACCGTCTAACGTCCGAACACTGCAAAGAAGCGATAAAAGGAGAATTCAAAAAGAAGAAAAGAAATGATGAATAACGCACTTAAGGTTGGCAAAAACATTCGCTACGCCCACCAAAATTTCACAAATCAGACGATCGAGATGACTGCTCTCCGATACAAGGACAGAACACTTATTTCTTTCAGAAAAGCGATCGAGTAAATCATCTACGACAGTCGGATTCCTTCGACAACCACATTCGTCTACCTCCATTCAAAAAGAAGATACCCGATCATGTTGTTGCAAACTTCTTTCCTTCCCAAATAAGACACGTCGCTTTGTCGGTGAGAAATCGTTTAATTTCTGCACCAGACAGTGTTGGACCATAATATCAGAAGTTCACGACATTTAAAATTATCGCCCAATCTCCTTGTTGTCTGTCGCCTATAGGCTTGTCACACGAAACATCTTAAACAGGACCGGCAAAACATGAGACGAAAGACAACAGCGTGAGCAGGCAGGGTTCCTAAAAAAATTTGCACGATGGACCATATTCACACAACCACAAGACATATAAGTATCACAAGAGTAAGAAATCACTTTCACATGCATCGATCTTAAGAACGCTTTCGATACCGTAGAAACAGAATCGGTCATCGAAGCATTGACTAATCAAGCGCTTCTGAGTCTACGTACCATGATTCTTCGTGAATTATACAAGAATTTAACTAACAAAATTACTTCGTGCTACAAAAAAATTATCATTTATGTTAAAAGAGTGATATGTTTAAGCAATACTATTTAACTAAAACTGTGGGTACGGTATTAGCTTTCACAGCCACTCTTCAGAGCACCGTGTGAAAAATGGGAATGAGACAATATGGAAGCGAAAATCGATGGTCGACAACTTCACTATCTTCCCTTCGCCCATGATGTATTCATTACACCAAACATAGAGAAAGCGATATAAATATTAACCGTTTTCGACAGTTAAATTTCAACAAGACGATGATAATGAATAATGATCACGTTCCTGATGCCCATTTAGGCTCATCTAAAAGGACATGCCTTGGAAACTTGGACACTACGAAAGCAGGATAGGTGATCACTGAGGGCATTAAAACTTCCAATCGAAAGGGTAATGCATGGCGTTTCTTGCACCACACAAGTGAAAGAGTGAATCCAAAGTTCTGATGCATGTCAATAATCAAATGACAGGGACGCAACTATACACGCCAAGATGTGAAACATTAAATGGGCAGAACACGTAGTGTAGTGCATACGAATGATGACCGGTTGCCACCAACCCTAAGTGATTGGTTATAGATGGACTTTATACGCACTGGAGGAAATCCAACTGGTACTATGATGCTCAATGAATCCCTAGAACGAAAAGAACTACCTTCGCGAGCAGTGGTAAAAAATGGAAGTTTAGAGGTGCGAGCTGTTAATATTCAACGGGGATCCAGGTGATCAAGATGAATTTTGAAGAGAAAACTGTGACAAGAAATCGTAGGAAGCTTGGAAACAAAAGCAAATCTGTTCATGTCCAATATCCTGACCTTCTCTAAAGTAAACGAAAAATAAAAACTATGTGTGTGAACATACCTGATCCGTAAGTATGATTAGTCCCCCATATCGTAGTTTCAAACGGTTTTCTGGTGCCGAATAATCAACGCCATAACTGAGTCCCAAAATCCGCAATAAATTGGTAATCTCCTCAGAAGCAATTACCTTGAACAACTGGTTTTGCTTTCAATTTGTTAATACCCAATGTACTTACCTTCTCTATTGACATACGAGACACATTTGCTGGTTTACCCATAATGGGAAATACACCGTAACGGTCTCTACCAACAACTTCAAGACCTGTCACAGCTAGTGCTTTTGCAGAATCTCCTGAAAATCCACAATGTTTCAAAGAGTAGTTGTAATAATCTCAATGTTTTCTTGCTTGAAGCAATTTGAATTCCAATAATGGCTTTCATAGAACAGATGCAAATTAGGAGCAGACTACTAAATTTTGAGGTAATTTTGTACCTCTTCAAAAGCATTCGGGTTTCAAATTTGAATCACTGCTTTGATGTTGCGCAATTAATTTCAACAAAGAGCAGCTATAAAAGTAGGCAATAATAAAATCTAATCCTTATATCATAGCACTAGTAAGAAAAAAACAAAGTTTCAAATTGATATTTGGATGCAGTCATCTGTAGTATTTGTAGCCAAATATTAGTTTAACACTCTTGTTTTGTTACAGTTACATATATATATATATATATATATATATATATACGCACCACGTGTTCGGCCCACTTAATCTTCAATAGCTTGGCGTGTACGGTTGCGTCCCGGATTTTTAGTTGCTGACGTAGGTTAAACTTCGAACTTCCTCTTTCACTTGTGTGTTACGGGAAACAACCAAAACTAGCCCAAGTTACCAAGGCATGAATGTGTCTTAAGCAGGAAGAACCTAAGTGTCGAAAACGTAAGTTTAAAGCTTTGTATTCTTTGTCTTATTCGCTACATCCTTGGCAATCTTGTATTTTCTCGAAGTCGCTTGTTTTACTCCACCACCTTGTAGTACAATATCGTTCATTATACTAACTTTACCACCTGGATACACATACCTTGAGTGAACCGAGATGTTCTTTCCTGTTCTTCTGAGATGAGCGTAAATAGGACACTAAAAAGCTTCTTATGAACAAGTATTTGAGGCCAATTTCTACACATATCACTGACATTGAAATATATTTGTTTCACTTGATTTTTGTTTGGTGCAATAAATACCAATATAATTAGCGAGGCGATGGTGACTCATACGATAGTTGTTAGTTGTGAAACAAATATGATTCAATTTCAATGATATGTGTAGAAATTGGCCTCAAATACTTGTTCATAAGAAGCTTTTTGGTGTCCTGTTAACTCACTAAGGTGATTTGCGTAGTACAAATAGTTTGATAACTTACTTAATACAATATCAGTTACGAGTGAACTCAATTTGTTTGTCCGACATAGATATATTTATGTAGTCACAACTTATGTTCAAATGCGTACAGTATTCGTGCATGAATCAGTACAATTTACCCAATCCAATGAACTAACCATTTTCATGCCAGATATTTTTCCGCGGAAACAACGTTACAATGTTGATTATTAAGGAAAAAGCTAGAATCAAAATAAAAAAGTGCACACCTTCAGTAATGAATAAACGACATTCTTGCGAGAGGATCGGATCACCAGCCCAGTTTGCGTCCTCTAGTTTGGTAATGTTCGACAAATTTTCTATAGCTGGTGACTTCGATTTTCGCTGAGTTTGTTTCTGAAAAGTTGCATAGACAGCAGTTGTATTCTTAATATTGACTGTTATCCACTGGTAGAGAAGGGAACATTTGAATTTGAAATTCGCAAGCTCTGAAACTCCAAAATATGTATTTTATCACTAAGGGTGAAAAAAAAGGAAGAACCTTGACAAAAGTATTATTCATTAACTCCTCCACTAAGCCACTTTCAATTGCCCATTTTTGTACGGTACTGACGTCACAGAGGCATTTCGATTCGAAGTTCAACACAGGTGTTGTTAAAATGTTCTTTGATTGACTATTAAACGTCGGATTTTCTATTAAGACGTTAACAAAAACCCAAAGACGGTGTTTAATCTGAACATCAGTCGAATATAGATTAAAAGCATATAAGGGAAACCAAATACTGCCTAGTGAGCATAATAAAAAAGTTGTTCACTAGAGTGCTATTCTTTTATGATTAGTAACTTTGCAACACAGCTTACCGCACTTCTTCTTATTCTGTTTGTCGGTGTATCTACAAGTGGTTTTATAATGTTTACTAATTGATCAGTGATATAGTTTACATGTGTCCCACCCTGAAAGAAATATCCCGTGAAGTTTTTTCTAGCATATAACAACGATAGGGACAGCTCAGTCCTTTTGTTTTTTTTTCTTTCGTCATCAAATGCAATTTATTCATCAGCAGTTCGAGTGACTACGAACTCCTCACCCTGGAAACGAAAGTGGTGATAAAGCAAAAATTGTAATATGATTTTTTTGAATTTCCATGTATCAGCCTCGTTTATAGAATTCAAATGGTAGAAGTCAATGCTCTGAAGAGAAGAAAAAAGAATACATATAAGGCTACAAAATTCATTTATGTATTCAAATTGTGGAGATTTTATTTCTCGATTTTGCTCTTTATTAGCAACCTTATCAACTTTGTCAATTCGAGCTATGCATTCTGTCCACATATCTAGAATATACCCTCTCATATTCAACAAAGTTTTAAATTATAGGATGATAGGCACATTTCCTCACAATCTGAATACTTATAGAAAATTTCCTGAAAAAAAAACAGCAAAAACAGTTATTCTTATACAAAACGCACAGCAATTTTTATTACGTCCGTAGAGATAATTGGTGCTTATTTTGTGTTTAGCAAATTGTCTCCACAGATTGGTGGCTTCTTCTTACATTAATGTACACTATATTTTCTTGAATAAAAGATCACGGACTGTTGAGTTTTGATGATAAACAGTAATTTGTGAAGCTTAAGAATTTTTTTATGAGAAAAAGTAGAATAATACCCACAATTCACAAACATTTATTGTACATATGGGACCAAAACGGAGTTGAGAATCATTAAACTCACGCCTGTTGTAGCAATGTTATTGACAAACGATATTTGCTGAAAACCTTCATGAGAGCAATCCACTGCCCACTGCCATTTACGACTTGCATTCACGTAGAGGTTTGACGTGGCTTTGTTAGAGTAAAGACTGACATATTCACGAAAAGACGCTATCTACAATAAAAATTTTAAAATAAGTCGTATATAAATAAATAAATACATATATATATATATATATATATATATATATATATA